>PVKV010000132.1:104490-149764 GCA_004027835.1 Alouatta palliata
GATCTCGGCTCACCGCAACCTCCGCCTCCTGGGTTCAAGCAATTCTCCTGCCTCAGCCTCCCGAGTAGCTGGGACTACAGGCACGTGCCACCATGCCCAGCTAATTTTTGTATTTTTAGTAGAGACGGGGTTTCACCATGTTGACCAGGATGGTCTCGATCTCTTGACCTCGTGATCCACCTGCCTTGGCCTCCCAAAGGATGAAACAGCCTTCTATGGGAAAAACATGCCATCTAAAACTTTCATAGCTAGTGAAGAGAAAATGTTTGGCTTCAAAATTTCAAAGGCCAGGCTGTCTGTCCTGTTAGGAGCTAATGCAGCTGGTGACTTTAAATTGAAGTCAATGTTCATTTATAATTCTGAAAGTCTGGGGACCCTTAGAATTACATTACTTTGCCTGTACTCTATAAGTGGAGCATAAAAGCCTGGATGACAGCACATCAGCTTACAGTATAGTTTGCTGACTATTTTAAGCTTCCTGTTGAGACCTACTTCTCAGAAGAAAGGATTTATTTCCAAATATTACCACACATTAACACAATGCACCTGGTTACCCAAGAGCTCTGACGGAGATGTACAGGGAGCTTAATGTTGTTTTCATGCCTTCTCATGCAATGTTCATTCTGTAGCCCATGGATCAAGGAGTAATTTTGACTTTTGATTCAAAATTAAGAAATATATTTTATGAGGTTATAGCTGCCATAAATAGTGACTCCTCTGATGGACCTGGGCAAAGTAAATTGAATACCTTCTGGAAAGGAATCACCATTGTAAATGCCATTGAGAATATTCATGACTCATGGGAGGAGCAGTAGTTTGGAAGAACATCAGTATTAGCAAGAGTTTAGTAGAAAGTTGACTCCAACCCTCACTGATCTTGAGGGTTTCAAGACTTCAGTGAAGGAAGTATCTAAAAATGAGGTGGAAATAGCAAGAGAACTAGAATTAGAACTAAAGTCTGAAAGTATTACTGAATTGCTGCAATCTCATGATAAAACTTGAATGCATGAGGAGCTGCTTCTTATGGATGAGCAAAGGAAGTGGTTCCTTTAGATGGAATTGAGTCCTGGTGATGGTGCTGTGAACATTGTTGAAATGACAAAAAAGAATTTGGAATGTTATGCAAATATAATTGGGGAAGCAGTAGCAGGATTTGAGAGAATTGACTTCAATTCTGAAAGAAGTTGTACTGTGGGTAAAGTGCTATCAAATAGCATAGCATGCTACAGAGAAATCTTTTGTGAAAGGAAAGATTAATTAATGTGGCAAACTTCACTTATTTTTTTCAAGAGATTGTTACAATCACCCCAGCCTTCAGCAACTACCATTCTGATCAGTCAGCAGCTATTAACATTGAGGCAAGACCCTCCAACAACAAAAAATTACAACTTGCTCACAGCTCAGGTGATCATTTTGTGGTTTATTCTTCAATTTAATGTTTAAAAAATTTTAAACTATTTAATGAAAAAGTACCAGGAGCCACTCCGTTTTTTAAATGTAAGAAATATACACAATAGTCGCAGATTGCATATTTGCAAATTTGCCTACGTGCTAACATTTATTTGTAACCTTGTAACCTTAAAATCAATACTTGCAGCAGTTTCATGGTCATTCATGGGTATATGTAAAGCACTGTAAAATTGGAAGCATTCAATGTGCTTACTCCTAGCTGAGTCAAATAAGGCTCTCTTCTCATTTCAACTCTCATATGTAAGCGTATGTCCTTTTTGCAGTATATGTATTCTTTTTTTTCCCTCAGTTTGTGTTTTTTCTTGGAGATTTCACAGTTAAAATGTCCCCAAAGCATAGGCTGAAATGCTGTTTGGTGTTACTAAGGATAGTAAGGTTGTTGATGTGCCTTGTGAGGAAAACACATGTCACAGATAACCTTCATTTAGGCATGAGTTATAGCGCTATGGGCTGTGAGATCAGCATCAATGAATCATATATATTTAAAGAAGATGTCTTGAAACAGAATCAGACATAAAACAGGGTTATATATTGATCCATTGATTAAAATACTGTGACCAGGGCTTACAGGAACCTAACCCTGTATTTCCATTAGGAGCGATGGTTCAGTTATTTACTAATTTGTGCTCAGCCTGACTTTAGAGAACACAACTACCACAAATAATGAGAGTAATGAGAATGCACTGTGTGTGTGTGTGTGTGTGTGTGTATTTGTACTTAGTACTCTTCTTTCTTAAACAATAGCATACTATATGTACTCTTTTCTGCCTTGTTTTTTATTTTTTTTATTTATTTATTTTTTTACTCAACATTAAATCCTAGAGATCATTTCATGGTAGTACATAGAAAAAATCCTTATTCTTCAAGACAGCTATACACCATTGTGTGGCTATATCACAGTTATTCAACCCAGCACCTGTTGATAGATATTTATTTTTCAGTTACAATTTTTACTACTTCGCCTTGTGTATACATCTTAGATATTGCCAAATTCCTAAATTCCCCTTCCCAAGGTTGTACCATTTTCTTTTCCCACCAGCAGAGAAGTACCCATTTTCCCATAGCCTTAATTAAAAGGTGTCTTATTAAACTTTTGAATATTTGCCAATCCATTAGAGAAATCAAAATATCAAATCTCAGTTTAGTTTTAATTTTCCTTTCTCTTATGATGAGTGAGGGTGAATGTCTTTTTATATACTGAAGGATCATTTGTTTTTGTTGTTGTTCTTATCACTAGCCTGGAGGTTTATTTCAAGGAGGACTGGGAAAGTTAGAAAGGTTGTACAATAAGGTCTTCGGAGATCTGGAACATTATTTGTCACCATGTATAATTCAGCAGCAGCATGATGAGTCTGTCAGAAGCTCTGGGCCCCAATAGCAATTTGAGATATCTTTTGAGTTCATGACTATGGTGGTTAACTTTATGTGTCAACTTGATTGAGTTAAGGGATAGCCACAGAGCTGGCAAAACATGATTTCTGGTGAATATTTGAGGGTGTTTCCAGATGAGATTAGCATTTGGATCAGTAGGACTGAGTAAAAACAGTTCACCTTTACCTGTTTGAGTGGGCACCATCCAGTCTGTGGAGAGGCCTACGTGAATAGAACAAAAAGGTGGAGGAAGAGAACATTCACTCTCTCCTTGAGCTGAGAAATCTGTTTTCTAATGCCCTTAGACAGAGGCACTCTGGGTTCTTGGGCTTTAGGACCTTGGGACTTACAGCAGCAGCCTTACCGATTGTCAGGCCTTACGACTCAGACTGAATCACACCACTGGCTTTCTTGGTTCTATAGCTTGCAAATGGCATATTTTGGGACTTCTTGACTTCCATGATCATGTGAGCCAATTCCTGTAATAAATATTCTCCTATATATTTATGTATATCCTATTGGTTCTGTTTCTCTGTATAATGCTCAGTATTGCAATGATGCAGCAATTTCAGCTCTATTTTTCTCTCCCTAAGCTTCTTCCTATTTCATTCCTGACAATTCTTTCTTCTTTTCCCAGCCTATTTACTTTTAGCTGACTCATGGCTTTTACTTACCCATGGTACCTCATGGCTTCTGCCTGTTTCCTCTTTTCCTCTCTGGTTTTGCCAGTCCTACTCTCTGCTCATTTTTTTTTTTCCACATTTGACATTAAAATTTCCCAGGAGTGGACTTACTGGATTGAATCAGCCAGTAACCATTGAGTATAAAGTCGTTGTGGGACAATGCTTTTGGCAGGTTGCTGGCCAATCTAAATATAGCTATCTTTGGGTCAGATACTTATCCTTAGTTCAAGAGGTCATGATTAGAGCTTGAGGTTATAAAACACAAAGTGTGAAAACCTAGGGATAAGGAGGTTCTCAGAAGAAAGATGTGTACAAGATTTATCATGGATAGCCCAATATAAACACTAAGAGGAGAGGTATTATGAAATTAACATGTACATTTTACATATGAGGCAGTGGAGACTTAGAGACACCAAGTAACTTTCCAAAAGTCATGTGGCTGACTGGTATCAAAGCCATGTGTTTCAGAGCCAAGATTCAGTCCTTGGAGTTGAACTCAGGCATTTAAATCCTGCTGTCTTGTCTCTTACTTGAAGTCTGTGTTTTTACCTGTTTTGGGCTTGAATATAGTTAATGTCTATGTTAAAAACATAAAGCTCTAAATCAGGATTATGCTTTAGTGAATGAATGTCTATGGGAAAAGCATTTTTCTTTTGGAGTATTGTATACTGATTCAACTTAATTCCTTGATCATTTCCTATCCAGTGCAGTTACAATTATACTTTTATTTTACTGATGTTGGTCTAGGTTAATTCTTTCTGTGTACATTTTATGATAAATGTTAATGTACTCATCAGTTTTTGTTATTATCATGTTTTATTGTCAAATTTTGTCATGTTTTCTTTTTAGCCTTTATAGTTACTAAATTCAATTTTTTTCAGATAAAATATTTTAGATGCAAATTTTGCAAGTTTTTTTTGGCTAATTTTTTGAGTGTGGTTTTAGCTGTTGAGAGTTTTATTTTGTTGCTGTTACTGATTATTTCTTCTAAATATGCTTCTTCTAAGATAATTTTTTTCTTTTTACATTTTACTATATGCCCAGTAATGCATAATTCTTCAGTTAGTTTTTACCTATAAAAAATTTTAGCCTGTGGAGTTTTATTATCTTCAGTTTCACTATAATATTGTGTGGTAATTTTTCTATCAGTAATGCTTACTATAAATTAGAAAAAGTATTGATAATTTGTATTACTTTCTTGGAACAACGCAAAGGGCTCATGAAGGACAAAGACGAAAGATTTAGGTGAGTGGCGAGTTAAAGTCTTGCACATATCCAGGAGTCTAGATTACAAAGGGAATGCTATTTCTTCTCAACCAGAGATACTTCCTATGATACTTGGCATTTTTCCCTTTTCCCAGGAGTTGTTTGGGCCTGTCTGGCTGAGAATCAGGTCCTTTGCCCTACAAGGCCACTAATAAAGAGGAAAGAAGGTCATCCTGAATTTGTGGGTAAGGATTGAAAAAATAAAATGTCCACTCAATATAAACATAACAGCTCCCCAGGTCCTACTTAACTCTGCTGAGGGGACAAACTGTTCCTTTCCTGAACTTGGTTCCCCAAATCCCCATGCTGTCTTGGGACTGGGGTTGGAGCTGGAAAGGAATGACCTTTCATCATCCTCTAGATCCATCCAAGTTCCTTCAGGCTTGGAAAGGCTCCCAGGCCATTCGTCATTCTCTACATAGCAAAGCCACCCTACAGGCCTGTCTTGTCGGGATTCCAGGGCTGTATGTCAAGGTCCTTGGAAGTCACAATCAGTTGTCTTTCTAATGCCTCTAATTTCAACTCTCCAAACGATTGCATTATGTACAACCTAGTCCAGGAGTGGTTAGAAAGTCATGATATCCACTGAGATTTGTATTATTATCAAGACCATATAGTAATAGAGCCACGAACTGGACAAAACAAGTAAAAATGACCATAGGGTGATTTTGTCAAACTTTGTTATAAACTGAGTGTCAAATCCCATCTGATCCCAGCTTTCGGATTCTTGGGAGATAAAGTGCTCCATGGCCTTGTCCTGAAATGATCCTCCCTGTGTCTGTTTGTGGGTCATAGTCAGTAAAAGACCAATGTATAATGGTCATGATGATGCCCCACATGATTAGCCTGAAGGACTCACAGGTGGCCAGTATTTACTGTAAAACAACCCATCTTTTTTGTACCATTATCCTCAGAAACATGTTGACTGCTGACTTTCTGAAGGTGAATTTGTCCACAGTCTGCTTTATGAGACTTTTGACCTCCCTTTCCGACTACTTCTGATTGAAGCTAAAGATCTTCTGCTCTGTATTTGGGGTTGATCCTGTTTCTCAGACACTGATATTTGCCTTACCGTTAGCTACAACTCAGATGATCCCATTGAGTTTTGGGCTTGAGATGGCTTCTAGTAAAGGTCTGTCTGTCTTCTGTCTAGCTCTTCTACGTGAGGGCCATGGCCACTACTGGGTTTACCTCCGCTTTTGAATGGGAACCAGAGGGAATGGAAGAAATGTTTCCTCCTTATTTGCCTGTTTGTCTTCCACTAGTGGTTCTTTGGTTTAGCTTTCAGATGTAACTAGGTGAGTATCTTTCTGAATCCCTCAGTCTCAGAGAAAATAGGATCAAGGGATCATTAGGTCTAGTTGAATCCTATAGTCTTGGAATGGACTGCTTTCTCTTCTTATGCTCAATACCATGGAGGGTTCAAAGTCACCCAGCAATAGGATTTTCCATTTTTAAGGAAAGATGACGTTAAATCTTATAAATCTACATTGAGGACTGGTGTTGTATATGCCACTGCTGAGAAAATGTGCTAGGTCAATTGAAGCAAAAATTGAGTCTTATTTATTTCTCTTACCACCACAGAACCTAGAAGGTGCTAAGTATCATTTAAATTTAACTGGATATGAATTTTGATTGTAAATTAATATTTGTATGACTTCATCAATAATAGATGGTTTTCCAATTCTTTTCTATCTAATATGTGTCTGACAGCTCTTAATTTTTCCAGTGTCCTTTGTGGCCAGAGTATGGCAGATTGGAAAGTATGTGGACTTTGGTATCAGAAAGATGCACGTCTGAATCTCTCTCTACCACATACTAGCTGTGTGCTTATGTGTCTATCTGCCAAAGTAAAATAAAGGTAGTAAAATATATCCTGCCGAACAGTTATGAGGATTGAGTATAATACTGTGGGGTGTTTCTCTTCTCTGGGATAAACACTGCTATTTTCGCATTTGTTAGTCACCCTGTTTGCCTCAAAGAAGTAAGGCATAGATATTTCTCCCTAAGATGAAACATGAACAGGTAAAAGTGATTACTGCCATCATTTAGCTTTTGAGGACAGGAGACAAGACTAGGACCCAGAATGACTGACTTCTAATTGTATGCTTTATAGTAAACGCAATTCAAGCCTGAGGAGAGGAGCCTGGGTTCCCCGCCAAACCACTCAGCAGCTGCATGGTTGTGCAAATAGCTCTTCATGTTTTTGAGTCTTTTTTTCCTAATCCTTAAAACTGGAATAACAATAAGATATACCTTATGGGATAGTTTTGAGAACCAACTTTAGCTCTTTGAAGCAGTGTTTCTTATTCAGGAAATACATGGAAATCATCTGAGAAACTTTCTGAACATGCATAGGCCCTACTCCTGGAGGTTTGGAGGTGCAAATAGACATATATATTTTCACAAACCTTCCCCAGGTGACTCTCATGGGCCCAGCCCACTCCAAACTGCTGCCTGCTTCGAACTGTAAAATTCCATGCGAATGTGAATGTTAGTATTCTTGACAAGTTTACATTACACCGAGACTTTAAAATGCTTTTAAAGCTGCTGTGGTGTTGAGGAAAGAACAATAATCTCTTGGGTCAAAAGACAGAGAACAAATCCAAACTATAAATTTACAGCTGTGAGGCCCTGAGCAGATTATATAACTTTTTTGAAACCATCTCCTCAGTAGTAAAACAAGATGGAATAGTACTCATAATTAAATAAGGGAGCTAATGTAGTGACACTTTTTAAACCAGAAGGACTTTGTTAAGTTGAGAAATGGAAGCAAGGAGATCTCAAGACATGTTTCCAAGATCATAAAGCTAGTCAGGGGTAGAGCTGGAATTTGAACTGAGATCTAGCTAACTCCAGAGCTCAGGCTCTGATAGTTTGTACCATCTTTTCCTCATGCAATAACTACTTACTGAGTGCTTACTATGTACTAGATACTCTTCTATAAGTTTGGAATATACTAAAGAATAGAACAAACATACAAAAATTCCTATCCTTGTGGAACTTTTACGTTAGAAGGTGATAAGTGCTATGGAAAGAAATCACACCTGTAATCCCAGCACTTTGGGAGGCTGAGGTGGGAGGATCATCTGAGGTCAGGAGTTTGAGACCAGCCTAGCCAAAATGGTGAAACCCTGTCTCTACTAAAAATATAAAAATTAGCCTGGCATGGTGGTACACACCTGTAATCCCAGCTAGTCGGGAGGCTGAGGCAGGAGAATCGCTTGAACCTGGGAGATGGAAGTTGCAGTGAGCCAAGATTGTATCACTGCACTCTAGCTGGGTAACAGAGTGAGACTGTCTCAAAAAAGAAAAACTAAAACAAAACAACAACAACAACAAAATTAACAAAGAGGAAAAAAAGAAAAACCAAGCATAGATGGCGATCAGGAATTGGGAGGTGAAGGTAAGGGCCAGAAGATAGTTTTAATTCAGGTGGTCTGTCTGAGTGTCACTGAGAAGGTGACTGTTAAGCAAAGAATTGAAGAAAGTGAAGGAAATAACCAGGCAGTTATCTGGAGGAAAACTTGCAAGCAGAAGGACAGCCTGTATGATGATGGTCCTGAGGTGTAGGCAGGCCTGGCAGGTTCATGGAATAGCAAAGAGGCCATGTGGCTAGGCTGACGTGAGCATGGAGCAGAGAAGTAGTAGATGATGTCGCGGAGGTCACAGGTGCAGAGTGCAGGGCACTCTAGTTTCCTTAGTTTTTATTCTGGAGTTAAATAGGAGCGACTCAAAGATTCTGAACAGGAGATTGATTTGATGACACTTATGCTAAGTGCAATAAGCCAGTCACAGAAGGACAAGCGCTGCATGAGGTATTTCACTTATATAAGGAATCCGAAATAGTCTAACTCATAGAAGTAGAGAGAAGAATGGTGGTTACCAGGGCCTGGGAGAGGGAGAAATAGGGAATTGCTAGTTAACAGGCATACATTTTAAGTTAAAGGAGGTGAGTAAGTTCTAGAGGCCTGCTATACAACATTGTGCATATAGTTAAAAAAAACTTTTGTGCGCTTAAAGATTGAGGAAACACTGTAGTGGGACAAGAACAGACCTGGTGAGGAGGTCTGTGAGGAGGTATTCCAGCAATCCAGGAAGAGTAACGAAGGTTCAATAGTGGGATTGCAGTAGAGTGAGAAGTACGTATGGACGGGAGATGACCTGAGCCTGTTGCTGACGTCTGCGTTCCTTATGGGTTGTGGGGTCTGTTGAGCTACAATCTGAAGTAGTTACCCTTACGGAATCCAGAAGAAAGACAGCTAGCAGTGGTAGAGGTGAGGTTCTCCCTGAAGGAAGTAACATTTCTCTTATCATTCATCTAGGAAAGAGACCAGTTGTGAGCAGCAGATCAGACCTTGGAAAGCAGGCCACGGCCAGGCAAAGGAAGCTCATGGGCCTTGTTTTCTGAGTTTTGATTATGAAGTGTGTAGATGTGTTCCAGGAGGCCATATCTGGATGGCTAAATAACCTTTTATACAGTTTGGCAAGTAAGGGCCCCAAGCTGAAGATAGCTCAGCAAACATTGTAATAACAATATCCAGTTGTATTTAACTCTCTCTGTTTTCTCTCTTAATCCATGACCTTTAGTGAAGTACTATTTAAATGTTGCAGCCTAGCCTCAGTGGGCCTCTGGAGGGAAGTAGGGGAAGATTTTGTTCCCAATTCTGTCCTGGAGTATAGAGTGGGGTACTTGGAAGTCTCTGAGGTCATGACAGTAGGGATGAAGGAAAGATCTTCTTGGGGATAAGGAGTTGGGGTGGGGCCAGGCCCCTTTCTTCCTTTGCTTATATTGGAAGAGGGTTTTGGGTATACTGGATCATAGGCTTCCTTAATGTTCAGTCATCTTGTGTGGGCCTCACTTTATACACAGCCTTGTGTGAGGCGTGATGTCCCTGCTGAACATCAGCTGCACATCACCCAAGGGTCAGGTGGAGGCATTTGGAGCCCACAGCAATAGAGCTTTGCATCTTGGATATAACAAGACTGTATAATCTTTAAAGGTTGGGATTTACCATTAGATATGCTGATATGTAAGACTCAAAGAGACCTGAGCCCCTGTGCCTGGCTTCCGAGAAAGTCTTGGGAATGCAGCAGAACATGATGGCTAAGTGCCCAGCCTTTTCAGCTGGACTGGGTTTGAGTTCTGGATATACTCTTCTCTGGTTGGACAACTTTTTAAACCTCTCTAATGCTTAGTTCTTTTATTAAAATATATAGATGGTTATGGTAGTGTCTTAGTCCATTTGTGCTGCTATAAAAATAGAAAACCTGAGGCTGGGTAATTTATAAAGAAAAGAGGTTTATTTGGCTCTTGGTTCTGCAGGCTGTATGAGAAGCATGGCACCAACACCTGCTTCAGGTGAGGGCCTCAGGCTGCTTCTACTTATGGGAGAATGTGAAGGGGAGCTAGAATGTGCAGATCATATGGTGAGAGAGGAAGCAAAGAAAGAGGGAAGTGCCGTGTATGAGAACTCTCACGGGAACTGATAGAGTGAGAACTCACTCATTACCACTAGGAAAGCACCAAGCTGTTAATGAGAGATCTGCCCCCATGACCCAAACACCTCCCATTAGGCCCCACATCCAACACTGGAGATCACATTTCAACATGAGATTTGGAGGGGTCAAACATTCAAGCTATAACAGATAACATGTATCATGTAGGATTGCTCTGAAGATGACAATAAATAATATGTTTAGCTGACCACAATACCTGGCATAAAGTAAGTGCTCTATGTAACCATTATTATGACTAGTTATGGAAGCTTGTAGAGATAGTGCCTTATTTAGGGTGTGTGATGAGAAGATGAGATTGGGAGAGAATCACAAGTAGGAATTTAGTCACTGTTCTACTCTCTAGGACACTTTCTAGACTTCGTTAGATTTTCACTTTGGCAAAAATGGAAATAATGGGAAACTATTCCCGGCTATATTGGCAAGCAAATGGGAATATAATGAAACCTCATCAACATAAAAATGACAGCAGACTATTGTGGCATCTGGGCATTCGGTGTGCATGTGTGAATATGTGTTTAATATGGATCATTGGTGTTATATTAGTGTTGCAAAGCAGGAGGAAGTTCGTACAAAACTTGGTTTAGATGTCAAGCCTGAGGACCTGCCATGCACCAAGAGAATTTGAGAGACAGTTTATTATTCACACAGACGAGAGCTGAGCAGGCACAAGCAGGTCCAGGTTGGTTTGGGCAAAGCACAGGGGGTGGGTTTGGGCCTTTTCATTGGCTGAGAAGTGGGGTTGGGAAAAGTTCCTGCATGTGGACAATTTAAATTTCCCAGTGGTACCAAAGGAGGAGATGAGGTGATGGGCCTTCTTATCAACCTGCCTAGATGTGAGACCAAAAAGGAAGAGAGGCCAAGGCCTGAGAGGAATCATCAATCCAACATCGAAAATGAAATCTGACTCTCTGTTACAATTGATTATAAAGGGAATAAGAAATAAATACCATAAAAAACCACTTTAAAATAGTGAATCTCTACCACAGAAAATTGTTACTAATAGATGAATGAATCAACAAAGGCACAAATGCACCATAATCTCAGTGACTGGTATGGGGGTAGCCAGCACTTCTTTCACACCTTCAGCCTGAGAGATTTATTGTCCCATAAAGAAGACTGAAGATGTGAATGGCTCTCCATTAGGGCTTTGGAAATACTCAAGGTGAGACATGGCATTGGCCTGAACCAAGTGGTTTTGGATATGGAAGAAGTTAGGTTTCATTCATTCATCACCCTAACTAAGTGCTTATGTGTGCCAGCCCTGTCCTAGGGACCTGTGACACATGCTGAATAAGAGAGAAACAGGCCCATTCTTGTAGGATACTCAGGCAAACAACTGTATTGGTATTATATATTACATAATGTGACTAAGTGTTTTTCTTAGAGAAGTACAGGGGTGTGAAAGCCCATACCCAGAATGATGGTGGAGGAAATAAAGAGGGAGAGAGGTGGTAGTGAAGAGAACTCAACAAGGAGATAGATGTGACAGAATGTGGTAGAGGAATAAATGTGGGACAGAGGCATCTGTGTGGAGGGAGGTACCATTCTCTGAAGTAGGTAATTCCCAGGGAGAAGAAGACTGGTGGGGAAGGTATGGATTTAATTTTGGATACGCTGTGTTTGAGATGCCTGCAAGACAGTTGATTTGAAATGCCCCCACAGCTGCTGCAGAGAGAGACCTGCACTACCAATATGATCCTGGGGGTAATAAGAAGGGCTGCTGCAACTTGAGTCCCTGGCTGGGCATCTGGCTATGCAGGGAGGGAGTACAGGGCATGACGTGGCCCCAGACAGCACACTGAGGAACATCAAGGCTGGGGACTGGCACAGAAAGGAAGCTCTTTGAGCAAAGGCACTGATAGCTCTCAGCCCAGATTTTAAGCACTGGCACAGGTGGTTTGCTGAGATGGCCTCAGCAGCACAGGAGGAGGCCAGAGTCAGGAAGGAGCGATCTAAGAGGGCACACTTGTGGATTGTCCCTATGGAATCTAAGTAGTAGTGGGACAGTAGTGACTACCAGGATTTTGAAGGAGGCCTGGGCTCCCAACTTTTATCCTTAGTGGAGCAAGATCAAAGAATGTGACCCCCTGAGCTCACTGTGGTGTAGTTCAAGAACACTAGGGTTATCTTTGGGATTTGGTGCTGTCTACCCTGTACAGATGGCTTCGTTCTCAGCTGAGATCAAGAAGAACCATTTTGTATTTGTGGAGAAGTTGGTGACAGACCTGGTTTAAAGGCATTTGTTTTCATTTGGTTGGCAGCAGATCACGACCAGCTGACTGCTAGGCAGGTGTGGAACCAAGGGGCAAGGATGCCCATTGACGTGGCGATCATTCACCTGATTGGAAGTGTGGTGCCTAAGTGTGTCTGAGTTCCAGCTAAGTTCCAGTGGAAAAACCACTCCTGGAGAACTGGAGATGGATGGGCTTTGGGGCAGAGCAGATCTGATATTGCAAGTTGTGACTGTTTGCTATGAGCTCTGTGAGACTGGGCAAATGACCTCTGAGTTTCTATTTCCTTGTCCTCAGAAAAATGAGAATTATGCATATGGATAAAGACAAATGCAGATATGAGTAACTGACATAACTAAGGTGCTCAGGAAGACTTAGCCTGCACTTCCAGTATGCATTTTATGCCATGTCTTTACCTCCTGTGGAATAGTTGAGTCTGAGATTCCTTTGAGCCTAGAATTTGAGTACCGATTGGAACTTGAATTCTGTTCAGACTCAGGTCCTGGAGGGAGGATATGGGAAATGTGCCATAAACCCTGTTGAATTTCTAGAAACTTGAATTTGAATGGGTCCTTTGAGTTTTAAAAATATTCTACTATACTTTGTTTGTGCCTCACAAAAATAATTGTTTAAGGTTTTATCTAATGTTCTAAGGCTCTCCAAGGACAATATCACAGAGAAGGAAAACCACTGGTTTTGAAATCTGGCTCTGTCATTTTCTTACACTGTGGCCTTGCTAAGACATTTCTTGAGTGGTTTAGCCACCTGCAAAATGGGCAAAAGCAGGGCATATTTCAGGTTTTGTAGGGCCTGAAATTTATACAATTTGGGGCCCTCTTTAAGAGAAGGAACCCAAAATTATGAATGTAAACTTGGGTACAAAACTTACCTTTAGAATAAGAAAATAAATCAACATCAATTACAAATTATAAAAATGCCACAAACATTATATAATTTAGAAAAATAGTTTACTTAAAAAATTATTTAACTACCTGACAGATCTCTAGAATTCTTTCTCTCCTTACCTGTTTTAGCTGATTATTCTCTGATTATCTTTTTATAGGACAATAATGTCATAACATCCTTGTCTACAGAGAGTATAGAAGGATACTCTATTCTTCTTGCATGCTGATCAAAATTTGTATTATTGTGAGGTTTTTTTTAGCTTTATTAATTATTGTGTAATTTTTTTTTTTTTTTTTTTTTTGAGTCTGAGTTTACTCTGTTGCCTGGGCTGGAATGCAGTGGCACAATCTTGGCTCACTGCAACCTCAGCCTCCCAGGTTCAAGTGATTCTCATGCCTCAGCCTCCTGAGTAGCAGGGCCTACAGGTGTGCGCCACTCTGCCCAGCTAATTTTTGTATTTTTAGTAGAGACGGTTTTCACCATGTTGGCCAGGCTGGTCTTGAACTCCTGACCTCAAGTAATCTCCCTGCCTCAGCCTCCCAAAATGCTGGGATTACAGGTGTGAGCCACCGCGCTTGCCGTAAATTTTTAGAATTGTCTATTTTGGGGAATGTTCTATCATTTTATATATTTAGTAAGACATGAAGTATTCTACTTGTATTAAACACTCTCTGAAATGACAATATTCTTTGCTGAGTTTGTTATCAGTGTCCTATGTTGTCATTGTCAAAGTGTCAATTAGCAGACAATGTTCTAACGCATTCTTGTTGTTCCCTCCTCTTCATTAATTGGATTATCAGATAATTCAGGAGCCTATCTATTACTTATATTTGGAGTTTATCTCATCCTATGAAGAATTAACTACATTTGTCTACGATCTGAATTTTGCTTTTGTTATAATTGCATCTCAGTGTCAGAATAATTTCTGTTGATTTCATAGATCATTTATTTCATTAATATATTTGACTGTTCTCCCAGTTCTTTAATAAATCAGTGATCTGCATTGATCCTACTACCTAAGGGAGTTGCTCTGGAGACTCCTATGGAGTAATGTAAGCGAACCGGCTTTGTTAATGTCAAAAGGTTGTCTTACTAATTGATATAATTCTCTCCTATTCCCGCCTCGTGCCCCTCAGCACACCCCAGGACTCTGCGGAGTGTGTCTCCCATTGTAAGTATGCAGGAAAGATCAATGAGTGGACTTCTTTGTTCCCTTGCTAAAAGCCAGGAGGAAAGAAAAGGAGAGAAGTAGAGGAATAATTCTTTTTGGTTAGTGTCACTTGGCATCATGTTTTGCTCTAAGGTAAATACGATGAAGTATAACACACAGCTTTATGTAAAAGCCTGTTTTAGAAAAAATAATCTCAGAATTTCCTAATTTCTGATAAGGAATATTTGACCAGAGCTTCAGGAATGTGCTGTGTTTCTGCAGCTTGGCCCATAGACACCAAATGGAGGCTACTGCTGCTTCCTAGCCCTTCCCTGCGTCCTCCATTAATCCTCAGAATGTGTCCCTGATAGGACACCTAGGCTGGGCAGGCGTACTCACTCCACATTTTATCCGCCTGTTATCTCCTCCTGCCAGCGCTCCCGTTGCCTGAAATCTCTTCAAGTACACCTGAAGGGCAGGCTTTCTGCACAGCACTGACACTTCTGTAGCTTGGATGTAAATGCCAAATCCAAAGCAATCTGCCTTTAAAGAAATATTTTCCTGTTTGAAAACTCACCCCTCCCATTAAGAAAATTAATTGCACTTGATAATTCTCTTAAAATGAATGATGGAGTAGGTGTAGCCTTAAAAATGTACTGTTGGCATTTTTGTTTTTCTTGGTGCAGTTAATTAAACTCTGGCAATTCCAGTGGGTTGTCTGTGGAACAGAGACTTATTAGTTCCTCCGAATGTCTCCCTGATTTCCCAGGCAGAGTTAGAAGCTTCTTCCTCTTTCTCCTGGCACCCCTCACAATGCTGTGTGTTCCCTCCCATATAGGACTTATCCTGTTATTACTATTAATCTACTTCTCTGCTTCCTATACTAAATGTCAGTGCCTTCAGAATAAGGACTATGTTTTTTTTTTTGGTCATTAGTCAGGTCTCATTACCTGCTAATTGAATCTTCCTGCCTTGACTTCCCCTTGTAGTGGGTCCCTGGCATTTTCTGAACACAGATGACTATGGGGATGCTCTGCCTTGGAAGCTCAGCTGTACCTAGGTAGATCATCCCTAGTGTAGGCACATTTTATCCTGCCCCCACAAATCTAGGTCCACGCCTGCTTATCCCTTCTGGCCTGGATAACAGTGGCCTTGACATATTGGCTGGAGCCCTTTGAAGACAGGACAGTTTCCACCCATGGCAATGAAGGCAGGTGCACTGATTCTCCTTGTGAGTTCAGGCTCTTTGGTGCTGGCATGCCCTCTTGAAAGTGGGCTCATCAGGATTCCTCTGGAAGGACAGGTCTTGGCTGTTGTTAACGCTGGGGCTCACCTTGGGGTTAAGGATGCCTTACTCTCAGATGGCTTGACAGGCTCAACAGTAAGGCTTTCCAGGGACAAGATTCGAAGACCTTAGCTGTGACTGCTCTTGGTCAGCCTGATTTCATAAAGAAATGGCATTGAACTGAGATGGTGATGAATGGCTCTTGAAAACATGGGAAATTGGGTTTTGTGACAAGTCATTTATTTTCTCCCCTGCCTCTCTTCCCACAGCCACAAATAAATAAATAAATACATAAATAAATACCACTCGATATTTCAACCAATCGAAGAAGTAGCAAAAAATCCAATTGCAACGTAGGAAAAGCTACCTACCTTTGATGTGCATGGCTCTTCCCCAATAGAAATGCTAGGCAGAGAAATGTGGGTGTTGATTTCTGATAAACTACAACTCTGGGCAGTTGTTCAGGTGAAGATACTTGCTCTCCCAAAGTGTCTCAGGCAGTGCCCATCCCTCTGTTACAGAGGACAGAACCTCATTCTGTCACCACTGTTCTATCTCCACTGTTATCTGGTCCTATCTCCACTGTTATCCTGCAGGCCAGGTCACCACCATCTGCCTGCTGGACCATGGAATTTTCCTTTTCATAGATCTCTCACTTCTGCTTGTGATTCTTCAACCCATCATTCACACGACAGACGGAATGATCTTTTCAAAAATAAATTAGATCACATCACATGCAGCCACACATCCTTTTTTTCTGCTACTTGATGACACCAGTCTCCTTCTCACACAAGAGCTTTTTGCACATTTTCTTCCTTCCCCTCTGTGTTCACTGAACTAACTTCTACGCCTCCTTCAGGCCTCAACCCAGAGATTATTTCTATAGACAGTCATCCTCTGCCTTTCCTACCTAAAATTTTTCTTTTCCGTTAGCCCTTGTTTTCCTTCATAGCATGTATTAGCATTTGTAATTATAGATTTATTTGTTTACTGTTTGTTCTTCTTCCATACTGTAAGCTTCATGAGAGCAGGGGCATTGTCTGTTTGGTTAATCATTGTATATCTATTGTTTAGTAATATGCCTGCTACACAGTAGGTTCTCATTAAATATTTGTTGAATGAAAGACTATGCAATGACTTACTTTCCATATAACAGCTCAAACAAGCAGGGGCTAAAGCTTGGAAGCTTCAGGTAAAAGAGGAAAGATCCTTAATACATGATGAGGATGATGATTATTATTACTATTATTGTTATTTTAATTGTACTTTACGTTCTGGGGTACATGTGGAGAACATGCAGGTTTGTTACATAGGTATACATGTGCCATGGTGGTTTGCTGCATCCATCACCCTGTCGTCTACATTAGGTATTTCTCCTAATGCTGTCCCTCCCTTAGTCCTCACCCCCTGACAGTCCGCAGTGTGTGATGTTCCCCTCCCTCTGTCTATGTGTTCTCGTTTAACTACCACTTATGAGTGAGAACATGCAGTGTTTTGTTTTCTGTTTCTGTGTTAGTTTGCTGAGAATGATGGTTTCCAGCTTCATCCATGTCCCTGCAAAAGACATGAACTCATCGATTTTTATGGCTACATAGTGTTCCATGGTGTATATGTGCCATATTTTCTTTATCCAGTCTATCATTGATGGGTATTTGGGTTGATTCCAAGTCTTTGCTATAATACATGATTATTTTTATCTGCTGAGTTACATAAAGGTCAAGGACAGGGACTAAGAATTAAGTTCTATCTTATCTACCTTGGTGTTTAGACATAAAGAAACTTGCTTTTTAGACAAGAATGAATTCCATAGAGGCCAAATCAGAAGGAGAGACAACAGGGTTCCTGAGAAATAAATCACCCTCTGATGGCATTTCTGAGCATTAATAATTGGTATTTTGGGCTAGATAATTCTTTGATGCAGGGAGATGTCTTGTGCATTGTGAGTTTAGCAGTATCCCTGGCCTTTACCCACTGAATTCCAGTAGCACCCTCCCTACAGTTGAGAGAACCAAAAAATGTCTCCAGACAAGGCCAAATGTACCCTAGGGGCAGTAGTTCCCCAGTTGAGAGCTACTGCCCTAAGAGAAGAAGTGATTCCAGGACAGTTCTGAATGCTGGAAAGGAGAGCTGGTTCTGGGTGCATGGAGGTAGCTAATGTCAGCATTTATCCTATTTCTATCACCCTGTGGGCTTGTATGAATCCTAGAAGGTAGGCATTAGGTCACTAATGATTATGATGCTTTGGGTTCAAACATTTTTGTTTTGGGAACTCTCCCTGCCAGCTAAGGATAACATTGCAGGAACTATTTCCTCCAGGAGTCAAGGGGCAGTGGTATTGTCTTATATCAGCTATGGCATTCCGGACACAGATTCGGTGCTGTCAAAGACCCTCTGTTGAACTGTCAGGATCTTAGGGTAGTGCTGGCTGCAGAACGGGGTGGTGATCTTTGCTGATTCTGAGATAAGAATATAAAATATTCCCAGGAATTCTCCATAAATATTTTGGAAGGAGAATTTTATAAAATGGATATACTACCCAAAGCAGTCTACAAATTAAATGCAATCCCTATCAATATATCAATGTCATTTTTAACAGAAATAAAAAATTCCTAAAATTTGTATGGAACCAAAGAAAGAGCCTGAATACCCAAAGCAATCCTTTGCAAAAAGAATAAAGCTGGGTTGGAGGACAACATGGCTGAGCAGATGCAGCAGGTGACACAGCTACCACTGAGGGACTCAGATGACTGGTGTGCTTTTAACAGATCTTCAGAGGGAAGGTGCCAAGAATGA
Organism: Alouatta palliata; assembly: GCA_004027835.1. Classification (NCBI taxonomy): domain Eukaryota; kingdom Metazoa; phylum Chordata; class Mammalia; order Primates; family Atelidae; genus Alouatta; species Alouatta palliata. Next base: position 123,166 of record PVKV010000132.1, read on the forward strand.
ACGGAGGGAAGACACAGAAGCTTGGTTGAAGAGAGAAAAAGCTGGGAACCCTACACAGGAGCAATGGGACTTATTTTTGGACCACAGCAGCTCTGAGAGAATGGGTGAATCAAACTGGCAAGGAGCAACCCACTCTCACCACAGGCCTCTGGAACTGTAGCAGCAGGAGACTCCTTGACCACCATGGACACTCGAGTTGGCACAGAGAGCTGCTTAGAGAAGTGGTAGGGGCAGCAAGCCATCTGATATGGAGCCCAGAGGGTTTGATGTGGGAACGTCTGTCACAGAGCACAGCCAGGGATGGCCATCCCTCTAGGCTTGACTTGCTCCCATAAGAAACTTTAGTCCTAGGAGAACTATTGGACCTGATCTCTGCAGGGAAATCTTGCCCATCAGACAGGGCTGGTCCAACCTGTACACCCCTTGTTCTTCTGGCCTCTCCAGAGCCCCTGCCTGGCCATGCCTGCTGGCAGGGTAGTCTTGGGTGCCCTGGGGGCCTGCACCATAGCTTCTGTGCTGGCTGACCATGCATGACTGCTGGAGAGCTCCAATGAGGCAGCCCCTATGGCCACACACCAGCCCGCCCACTCCCTCCCCATATTGCAGCTTCCCCTTGGGCCTGTGGTAACCCCCCATGTCACTTTCTTATATGTGTCTGCACGGGTGTGTTTTGCTTTCCTTGCCCCATCAGCATGGAGGAGTGCAGTCCACCTTCTCTTCCCCTGCCAGCACTCTTCCCTTGCACTACCATTGTGCAGAGAACAGCACATCCTCCCCTACCTTGAGCCACCACTCCTGCTTGTGAGACACAGCAAAGACACCTAATTTCTGCCTGCCAGCACCCCACCTATGAGTGAACACCATGTCTAGTGTGACTATACATAGTCTCTAGCAGAGACCTCCAGGGCCCCTCTCCTTTGCTGTGTCACCTCACCACTATGATTAATGCTTGCAGGGAGGCAAGCACCCTGGCACCTACTAGCACTCTGCTGTAGCTGCTGCCCTTTTGCCTCCATAGCACAGTGGATTCCAGACCTCAAGGAGCCAGAGAACAAAATCAGGGCCAACACAAGTCCCCCAGAGTTACAGCATACAGTCTAGGAGTTGGGATCTGAGCATCAGCCCCCTAAAATCTTACAGAAATGAAGCCAGTTGGCTGAATCTACCTTATACCACAATCAAACCCTCAAAGTCATCAAATAAGATGAAAGAAAAAAAAAACCATCCAAAGTTTAGCTGTCTCAAAGATTGAAGGTAGATAAGCCCACAAAGATGAGAAAGAATCAGTTACAAAAACCCTGAAAACTCAAAAAGCCAGAGTGCCTTCTTTCCTCTAAATGTCTGCATCACCTTTCTAGAAAAGGTTCTGAACTGAGCTGAGAAGGCTGAAATAACAGAAATAGAATTTGGAATATGGATAAAAATGAATCATTGAGCTATAGGAGTATGTTGAAATGCAATGCAAGGAAGCCAGAAGTCATGATAAAACAGTGGAGGAGCTGACAGACCAAATAGTATGGGAAGAATGTAATCAGCCTGATAGAGCTGAAAAACATACTATAAGAATTTTATTATGCAATCACAAGTACTAATAGCATAATAGACCAAGTGAAGGAAAGAGTCTCAAAGCTTGAAGACTGGCTTTATGAAATGAGACAGTCAGACAAGAATAGAGAAAAAAGAAAAAGGAATGAACAGATCCTCTGAGAAATATGGGATTATGTAAATAGACTAAGTCTATGATTCATTGGTGTCCCTGAAAGAGATAGGGAGAATGGAACCAATTTGGAAAACATATTTCAGGATATTATCCATGAGAAAATCCCCAACCTAGCTAGAGAGGCCAACATTTAAATTCTGAAAATGCAGATAACTGCAGTAATATACATCACAAGATCATCCCCAAGACACAGACTTATTGGATTATCCAAGGTTGAAATTAAAGGAAAAATGTTAAAGGAAGCTAGAGAGAAAGGTCACCTGGAAAGGGAAGCCCATCAGACTAACAGCGACCTCTCAGTGGAAACCCTACAAGCCAGAAGATACTGGAGGCCAATATTCAACATTCTTAAAAGAAATTCCAACCAAGAATTTCATATCCAGCCAAACTAAGCTTCCTAAGTAAAGAAGAAATAAGATCCTTTTTCAGACAAGCAAAGGCTTGTCTTCAATTTGTTACCACCAGACCTGCCTTACAAGAGTCCTCGAAGGAAGCACTAAATATGGAAAGAACATTACCAGCCACTACAAAACCAGACTGAAGTACACAGACCAGTGGCACTATAAAGCAACCACATAAATAAGTCTGCATAATAACCAGCGAACATCATGATGACAGGATCAAATCACACATATCAATACTAACCTTGAATGTAAACGGGCTAAATGTCCCAATTAAAAGACACAGAGTGGTAAGCTAGATAAAGAACCAAGATCCATTAACGTGCTCTCTTCAAGAGACCCATCTTACGTCAGTGACACACATAGGCTCAAAATAAAGAGATGGAGAAAAATCTTCCAAGCAATTGGAAAACAGAAAAAAGTAGGGATTGCAATCCTAATTTAAGACAAAACAGACTTTAAACCAAGAAAGATCAAAAAAGAAAAGAAGGCCATTACATAATGGTGAAGGTTTCAATTCAACAAGGAGACCTAAGTGATGGGTCTGTCCTGCAGAACCTGACTGACCAATGAATGAAATGATTACTCAGATACAGGTGTGCAGTGTAAGAGCAGCTAGGGGACTGCTCAGCTCCAGTGACTAAAGTGCAGCAGCCCTGAGAAGCTGGAGCTGCTTGCTTTTATTCGGTGCAGACATAATGCCAAAAGCCTATAGCAAACACAGTCGGTGGGTAATTAACATTTATTGTTCCCCCTTTCAGGGACCGTCATGCACGGATGGTCAAAGGTCAGTTTCTGGACAACATAAGTAAACAAGCCTGTTTACGATACATATACCTTCACTCCCTTGTACCTACTCCTTGCTTTCTGCCTCAGGGTTAGACAACAGCTGCCTTTAGCTATTCTCCCCTGAAGCTTTGCAGAGCCTTCTGACCTTTCAGAAGGCCTGCTTCTTTCTGTATAGTTTCTCCCACCACTCTGACCATTCTTTTACACCTACATATCCCAAATATATATGCACCCGGCACAGGAGCACCCAGATTCATAAAGTAAGTTCTTAAAGACCTACATAGAAATAGAGACTCCCATAAAATAATAGTGGGAGACTTTAACACCCCACTGACAATATTAGACAGATTATCAAGGCAAAAAATTAACAAAGATATTAAGGACCTGAACTCAGCACTGGCTCAAATGGACCTGATAGATATCTACAGAACTTTCCACCCCAAACCAACAGAATATACATTCTTCTCATTGCCACGTGGCACATACTCTAAATCTGATCACATAATCAAAAGTAAAACAGTCTTCAGCAAATGCTAAAGAACTGAAATTGTAACAAACAATCTCTTGGACCATAGCACAATCAAATTAGAAGTCAAGACTAAAGAATTCACTGAAAACCATACAATTACATAGACATTGAGTAATCTGCTTCTGAATGACTTTTGGATAAATAATGAAATTAAGAAATCAAGAAGTTCTTTGAAACTAATGAGAATAAAGATACAGCATGTCTCTGGGGCACAGCTAAACCAGTGTTAAGAGGGAAATTTATAGCACTAAATGCCTACATCAAAAAGTTAGAAAGATTTCAAGTTACTATCTTAACATCACAACTAGAAGAACAAGAGAACCAAGTGCAAATGCATCCCAAAGCTAGCAGAAGGCAAGAAAAACCAAAATCAGAGCTGAACTGAAGGAGATTGAGACACAAAAAACAATGCAAAAGATCAATGAATCCAGTAGCTATTTTTTGAAAAAATTAATTAAATAGACGGTTAGCTAGACTAGTAAAGAATAAAAGAGAGAAGATTCAAATAAACACACTCAGAAACGACAAGGGGGGATTTACCACTTATTCCACTGGAATACAGACAACCATCAGAGAATATTATGAATGCCTCTATGCACATAAACTAGAAAATCTAGAAGAAATGAATAAATTGCTGAACACATACAGCCTCTCAAGACTGAGCCAGGAAGAAAGTGAATCCTGAACAGACCAATAATGAGCTTTGAAATGGAGTCAGTAATAAATAGGCTACCAACCAAAAAAAGCCCAGGACCAGATGGATTCACAGCTGAATTCTACCAGATATAAAAGGAAGAGCTGGTACCACTCCTGCTGAAACTGTTCCAAAAATTGAAGAGGGGCTTATCCTTAACTCATTCTGTGAGGCCAGAATCATCTCGATACCAAAACCTGGCAGAGATACAACAAAAAAAATAGCTTCATGCCAACATCCTCAATGAACATAAATGTAAAAATTCTCAATAAAATACTAGTAGACCAAACCTAGCAGCATATCAAAAAGCTTATTCACCATAATCAAGTAGGCTTTGGGGTGCAAGGTTGGTTCAACATATTTAAATCAATAAGTGTGATTCAACACATAAAAAGAACTAAAAACAAAAACCACATGATAATTTCAATAGATTTAGAAAAGTCTTTTGATATCACTTCTTCACATTAAAAACTCTCAATAAACTAGATATTGAAGAAACATACCTCAAAATAATAAGAGCCATTCATGACAAACCCACAGCCAATATCATACTAAATGGAAAAAAGCTGAAAGCATTCCCCTTGAAAACCAGCACAAGACAAGGATGCCCTCTCTCACTACTCCTATTCAACATAGTATCGGAAGTTCAGGCCAGGGCAATCAGGCAAGAGAAAGAAAGAAAGCGCATCCAAACAGGAAGAGAGGAAATCAAACTATTTTTATTTGCAGATGACATGGTCCTGTATCTAGGAAACACCATAGTTTTGGCCAAAAAGTTCTTTCAGCTAATAAATAACTTCAGTAAAATCTTAGGATACAAAATCAATCTGCAAAAATTACTAACATTTCTATACACCAACAACAGTCAAGCTGAGAGCCAAATCAGGAACACAATCCATTCACAATTGCCACTAAAAGAACAAAATACTTAGGAATACAGCTAACCAGGGAGATGAAAGATCTCTACAAGAAGAACTATCAAACACTGCTCAAAGAAATCAGAGATGACACAAACAAATGGAAAAACATTCCATGTTCATGGATAATAAGAATCAATATCATAAAAATGGCCATACTGCCCAATTTATAGATTCAATGCTCTTCCTATTAAACTACCATTGAGATTCTTCACAGAACTAGAAAAAGCTATTTTAAAATTCATATGGAACCAACACAGAGCCCAAATAGCCAAGATATGCCTAAGCAAAAAGAGCAAAGCTGGAGGCATCATGTTACCCAACTTGAAACTATACTATAGGGCTACAGTGACCAAAACAGCATGGTTGGTACAAAAACAGGCACACAGACCAATGGAACATAATCGAGAACCCATAGGTAAGGCCACACACCTACAACTATCTGATCTTTGACAAACTTGTCAAAAGCAATGGGGAAAATATCCTCTATTTAATAAATGGTTCTGGGATAACTGGGTAGCAATATGCAAAAGATTGAAACTGAACCCCTTCCTTATACCATATATAAAAATTAACTAAAGATAGATTAAAGACTTAAATGTAAAGCCCAAAACTATAAAAACTCTAGAAGATGACCTAGGCAATACCATTCAGCACATAGGCACAGGCAAAGATTTCATGATGTTTTGCCAAAGATTTCATGAATTGCCAAAAGCAATGTCAAGAAAAGCAAAAATTGACAAATGGGATCTGATTAAACTAAAGAACTTCTGTACAGCAAATGAAACTATTAACAAAATAAACCAACAATCTACAGAATTGGAGAAAATTTTTGCAAACTCTGCATCCAGCAAAGGTCTAATATTCAGTATCTATCAGGAACTTAGAGTTATTAGAAAGAAGCCAAATGACTCCATTAAAAACTGGGCCAAGGACATTAACAGACACTTTCAAAAGAAGACATACATGTGGCCAGAAATCATAAGAAAAAATCTCAACATCACTGATCATTAGAGAAATGCAAATCAAAACCACATTGAGGTACCATCTCACACCAGTCAGAATGGCTATTTTAAAAAAGCCAAACCATGACAGATGCTAGAGAGGTTGCGGAGAAAAAGGAACACTTACATGTTGTTGGCGGGAGTGTAAATTAGTTCAACCATTGTGGAAGACAGTGTTGCAATTCCTTAAAGACCTAAAAACAGAAATACCATTTGACAACACAGCAATCCCATTACTGGATTTATACCCAATAAAATATAAATTGCTCCATTATAAAGACATATCCATGTGTATGTTCATTGCAGCACTATTCATAACAGCAATGACATGAAGTCAGCCTAAAAGCCTATCAATGATGGACTGGAAATGTGGTACATATTGCACATGAAATACTATCCAGCCATTCAAAGGAAAGAGATCATGTCCTTTGCAGGGGCATGGCTGGAGGTGGAGGCCATTATCCTTAGCAAACTAGTGCAGGAACAGAAAACCAAATACCCCATGTTCTTACTTGCAAGTGGGAGCTAAATGATGAAAACACATAGATACACAGAGGAGAACAACACATACTGGAGCCTATCAGCAGGTAGTAGGGGATGGGGAAGAGGGAGAGAACATGAAAATCACTAATGAATACTAGGCTTAATACCTAGATGATGAGATAATTTGTACAATAATCCCCTATGACCCAAGTTTACCTGTATAACAAACCTGCACATGTACCCTGAACATAAAATTTAAACAAATTAAGCTGGCGGCATCACATTACATTGACCTCAAAATATATTACAAGGCTGTAGTGTAATATACTACAATATAATATAATGTATTTCAAGGTTACGAGCTAACCAAAACAGCATGGTATTGGTATAAAAATGAACACACAGACCAATGGAACAGAATAGAGAACCCAGAAATAAATCCACCCAGAAATAAAGCCAAGTGATTTTTGACCAAATTGCCAAAAACATACACTGGGGAAAGGGCACCTGCTTCAATAAATGATGCTGGGAAAACTGGATGTCCATATGTAAAAGAATAAAACTAAACTCTTATCTCTCATCATATAAAAATGAACTTAAAATATAAATGAATGACGAAGACTTCGAAAGCACAGGCAACAAAAATAAACAAATGGGACTATATGAAACTAAAAACTTCTGCAGAGCAAAGGCAACAATCAGGAGTGAAGAGACGACCTGTTGAATGGGAAAAATATTTGCAAACTATTCATCTGACAAGGGACTAATATCCAAAATATACAAGGAAGTCAACTCAGCAGTAAAATACCAAATAATCCCATTAAAAAGTGAGTAAAGGACATGAACAGACATTTCTCAAAAGATATACAAATGGCTAACAGGTATATGAAGAAAACTACTTTATATTGTTAATTATCAGGGAAATGCAAATCAAAATCACAATGAAGTATCGTCTTACCCCAGTTAGAATGGTTGTTGTCAAAAAGAAAAATAACAGATGCTGATGAGAACATGGAGAAAAGGGAACTCTTATATTACACTGTTGGTGGGAATGTAAATTAGCATAGTGGTTATGGAAAACAGTATGAAGATTTCCCAAAAAACTAAGAATAGGACTATGTATGATCCAGCAATCCCACTACTGGATATCCAAAAGAAAGAAAGTCAGTCTATCAAAGGGATATTGGCACTTGCATGTCCGTCACTGCACTATTCACAGTAGCCAAGGTGTGGAATCAACCTAAGAGTCCGCCAATGAATGAATGGATAAAGAAAATGTGGTATATATACAATGGAATACTACTCAACCATGTAAACAAAGATTAAAACTCTCATTTACAGAAACATGGATGAAACTGAAGGTCATTGTGTTAAGTGACATAAGCCAGGCACAGAAAGACAAATATAGCATGTTCTCATTCATATATGGGAGCTAAAATAGTTGATCTCATGGAGGTAAAGAGTAGAATGATAATTACCAGAGGGTTGGAAAGGGCGTGTGTCTGTGTGTGTGTGTGTGTGTGTGTATGTATGTGTAGGGGTAAGGGGGTGGGGGTAATAGAACAAAGAGAGGTTAGTTAATAAGTACAAATATAGAGTTAAATAGAAGGAATAAGTTCTAATATTGAATAGCGGAGTAGGGTAACTACAGTTAAGAACAATGTATTATATATTTCAAAACAGCTAGAAGAGAGAACTTGAAATGTTTCCAGCACATAGAAATTATAAACACTAAGGTGATGTACACCCTAAATACCTTGACTTGATCATTAACATTTTATGCATTTAACAATATATCACATGCACCTCACAAAAATGTACAAATATTATCACTAAATTTTTTTTTAGAATACCACAATATACAAATCTTTAAAAACTGGTTGCCTTTGTGTCATCATGCCAGAAGCAGAACTTGCCCACCATTAGGAGTTTCTAATAAAGTTAATGAGACTATGATATAGCTCACAGACTGTTAAAGCCTAAGAGGCTAACATTTCCTGTATGCTTTTAAATGTACAAAGCCTTCTTATCTACTTTGTTTCATTTAGTCTTCATAAAAATTTTGCCAAGTGGCACCAATATTGTTTTCAGTCCCTTTTTTATAGATAAACCAACCACTCAGAGCACCATCATCTGGACTAGAACCGGGTTCCTGGGCTCCAGTGCAAACCATGATGCTTCCTTTCAAGTAAATTCTTTATCATCTTCTGCCCCGTTAGAGGAATAGTTTTATTCATTCATCTGAGGTTGAACAATGGAAACACAGACTCATGTTTTTGCCAGCTCTTTTTCCAACTAATGGACAGAGAAAAGTTAAGACAATGTATGCCCATGTTTGTCCATTACTGTATTTTTGGTGTCTACCTCTTTATGTATATGTTCAGGAAATTGAACAAATGGATTAATGAATAAATATTATAAATATATGTCTTGAGCTGCTACTGGTCCATCCTAGTAGTGGCTTGTGGCCATAGTGCAGGGTAGCCAACTATCCTGGTTTACCTGAGACAGATGGCTTTTCAAGGACTCAGAACTGTCAGTACCTGCCCTGGTAGGAGTTGGTTGTCTGACCATAATTATCCTTTTTATGTGGCTGTCTAATCTTCCTTTTAGCTTGTAGTCTGGTTAGTAACTGACAAAAGCATTGAAATATCCAATGTAAATAACAGGAGAAAGTGATGTATTTCAGAAAAAAAGTAGTTGTAATTATTGGGTTGGAAATGGGGCAGGGGAAGCAAGAGGGGCAGCCAGCTACCCTAGGATGCCTGGCTTAACTTCTGAGCCCTTATTTTTTCCTCTTCTCTAAGCCTGGATAATCCTACTTATCTTTTTATCCTGGATTAAAGGTTTTTTCCCTGGGAAACCTTCCCTGAACTTCTTAAGACTAGATTAGGTTCTCTGCTGTTCCTCTACTTTGCCTTTCAGGCACCTTTTGTATTTATCGATCTGATGTCTATTCTTTGGGCTGTACATTCCAAAAATTAAAGGTTGGAATTGTCTTATTCACTGCCATAGTTCTGATGGAAGCGTACTGCCTGATATATAGTAGATACTAAGTAAAACCCTATTGAAGAGATTTTTTTAAACCTCCACTTTTGTAAAAGGGAACTGTTGCAATGGGAGACTTGTTCAGAGAGCAGGGGTTGTACCTAGACATGTGAGATATGCTTTTAGCACAGGTAGCTAGGAGCTCAGATATGGAAAAGACTAGGTTCAAAAAGTGGACGGTCCTTTCAATTAACCAGACAAAATGAAGAAGCTAAGTTGTACTAAATCTTGGAAATTAATCGACAAATATTTATTCTGCGTTATCCCTCCATGTCATGTATTAGTTCAACAAGCATGTGTTGAAGTCTTTCTCCATGCCAAACCATGGTCAAGGGATTGGAGACACAAAGATAAACGTATGATCCTGTCCTTGAGAACTCTATTGCTAAATATTAATTATCTAGCATATGTTAAGTTTTATGCTGGAGCCGGTGCTCTAACAGATGAGAAACATGTCACCTATGTGTCTTTAAAAGACAGGCTCAAGTTCAGCTAATAATTTCTCAGTAGAGTCATAAGTGTTATAATAATTGCGTGTGCAAGATAAGAGTCCCCAAGCTCAACTGTGGATGTGATCAGGGAAGGCTTCTAAGAAGAGAGATGTTGAAAGTTAAGGAGGAGTTTGCCAATTAAAGAAGGGAAGGAAACGTGGCATGAGAGAGCACAGTCCATCTGGAAATGTGAGTGCTTGATGAGGTGTTCCTGTAAGCAGATCCCTAGTAGCTGAGCTGGTGGGGTAGCTGGGTCCCAATGGACCCTTCTGATGAGGAGGCATGGGCCCATTCAGCTGCAGTGGGAGGCAAGCAGCGAAAGTACTGGGAGCAAAGGTTTGAAAGATGGGTCAGGGCTAGACCATGGTGGCCATAAATGCCAGGCTAAGGAGTTTGGACTTTATTCCATCGGAAATGGGGCTCTCTATGGAAGAATTTTGGCGAAGACGGGACATAATCACTCTCTGACTCAGAATTTATTTCTGCCCGCCTTGATTTTCTTCCTCCGACACCCACAACCAAACTTTCCACAGCCAATATTAATAACATTCTGCTCAGAGTCAGAGTTATTCTGTTGTCCCTTTACATTTCCCTTCCTGTCTCTTGACATTCTACTCCTCCGCTCACCCGTGGCATATAGTATACTCTTTCAGGTGTCACAGCTCCTAATAAATTTTGGCAGAAACAAATACTTGGTAGTGATTTTCTGGGAGGAAAAAAAAATCACTTCTTCTGCCAAAGTCTAAAAGGTCTATGTTGTGAGATTAGCATATAGATGACCTTGCTCTCTGCTCTCGATTCAACTTTGGTGAGAACACAGAGCTCATTACATTTTTAGTTTCTCATGTCTCCCAGAGCAGCGTTTATGAAAGAAGCATAGGGAGAATCTCTGGAAATAAAATGGTGCAGCCAATTCCCTGATCCTGAGAAACCTGCAGACTCTTTTACCTGGAAGAAGGGAATCAGCTTGTGCAGGCTTTGCAAGGAGCTCCTGGTGGGAACCAGGAGGCATGTGTGGCTCTCCTACTGGTGGACCTATGCCTCAGTTTCCCCTTTGAAAAAGATCTCTTCAAAATCTGATGGTTTTGTACTGGCTTGGCTTAGCTGGTAAGGTGAATTTTTCATTCACTCAAAATATAATATTGTACACCTTCAATTGTGGTCAATTTTGAGGATACTAAAAGTGAAAAGTAACATCTCTGCTCCCCAGTGTCAGAGAGAAAATGGTGATAGTGTCTAAGAATGGAGTAGGAGCCTCGTTTCCTTGCATGCAAGGTAATTGGGCATAAATTGATTTTAAAATGGTTTGTCTTTAGATAGGAAACACCTACTTTAAGCTTAGTAGCCTGGCCTATTTGCCTATGCTGTTCTGTTTTCCTGGGATACTTTGTCCCAGTGATTTACCCAACAAGATCCATGCATTTTTCAAGTATCCTCCCAAATGCTGCCACCCTTCTGTACCTTCCCCACCTACCCAAGGCAGGCCTGATGACTCCTTCATCTGTATGCTCATGACATGGAGTCCTTAATTTCAGCATTTCCTCACTAGGTTATAGTAATAGCAACAAGCCTGTGAACAGGGGAGTCACATCCTCTCTACCTGGAGAATGGAAGTGGGGCAGGGCAGAGCCCCCTGGAGAAGCCTGTCTGCCTCTTCATGCCACCTGGCATCTGTGTCCTCCTCCCTGACCACTTAGGGCCAAGTGCAATTGTTAGTTTCCCCGCCTGAAGGATTGATGAGATGGTTTGCACTAAAGATACGTTACAAATGATTCTCAGTAACGGCAATGACAGAAAGCCTGGGATGTATTAGAATCATCTGAGGGGCTCAGGAGACTGTCCCACTCTTTGCTGCCAAGACTGCCACAGTGGGAGGAACTGGGCCTTGTGTAATGGAATAGCAGCCGTGTGGTTATTACTCTGGAAGACAGGGAGTATGCTTTTCTTGTTTGAGTCTTCAGCTCTTAGCGTGGGACCTGGGACATGGCAAGTGTTCATTAAATTCACGACTGAAGGAGAATAAATGAAAAGGGCTAGGCTCATTAGCTTGGGCAGCTAACAGCTGACATATTCCATGTCAGTGGTCAGGTCCAGAGAGCCGGCAGGCAGGGAAGTGAGACAGGGAGACACATGTAAATAATTTTGTTGAGTCTTGGGCAAAGGGTCCAGAAAGGTAGATGCAAACTAGATCCAAGTGCCAAGAATCCAAGAAAGAGCAAGTCGCTGCTTACTCTGATAGAGAATCTAAAGATGGATGTTTAAGGTAGGACAGTGACACCTAGTGGTGGAAGAAGGACCTGCTAGATCCTTCCCCATGAAGCGCCCCATCCTGCTTATCTCTTTCCTCCTGTCCCTTGGCAGATTGGGACCTTGCTGATGCCAGGGGGTGCCTACGACAGGAAGTGTGCTGTCTCAGGCTCCTACAGGACGCCATGGTCTGCTGGTCTCCAGAGTAGATGGAGGAGTGGATGATTTAACCATGAAAACACAAACATTGTGCCTATAATTAATGATACTATATTGTACATTTAAAATTTTGTTAAAAGGATAGATCTCATATTAGATGTCTTAGAACAATTACCACCCACCCCCCACACACACACAACGAGAAAAAGAAAACCAACCAATCATATAAAAAAACACTCAACAAACCAAGTCTGATTCTGATATGGAGCCAGACTAGATGATTGTAGAGGGCCCCTGGTCAACCCTCTCTGAGCCTAGAGAGAGAAAAGTACCAGTCCAAAGACACATAACAAATTAGTCACACAGCCAGGGCCAGAAGCCAGTTTTCCTGCTGCTCAGCCTTCTTCCTCTACTGACTTTGACAAGGTGGAATTATGCCGCAGTGAATAGAAAGGTACTGAGAGGAGCCAGTCAATGGGAGGGGAAGATTGAGAATGTAAAGAAGGAAAGTCACATCCTCTCTACCTAAAGAATGGAAATAGGGGCAGAATGGAGCCCCCTGGGGAGCCCACCTCTTCATGCCAACCTGGCATCTCCATTCTCCTCCCTGACCACTCAGGGCCAAGTGCAGTTGTTGATTTCTCCACCTGAAGGACTGATCTGATGGTGAATGATTCTCAGTCAGGGCAATGATGGAAAGCTGGGATATATTAGAATTATCGGAGGGGCTCAGGAGACTGATCTCTGCTGCCAAGACTGCCACAGTGGAAGAAAATGGGCCTTGTGTAATGCAGAGGAGCCTGGGCAAGGTGCTGGAGGCATTCACTTTGGGGCTTTGGCTAGGAGAGCCTGTTTTCTGTCGTGTTATGCTGCCCAGTGGAGTTTTCCCAGCAGAGTTGTCTCCAGTGACGTCCTGATGCCTGGCACAAAGATCCAGTCTCTCCTGGAAAGTCTGGACAACTCTCCTTTCTTACTCCAGCTTTCCATGCATATTTTCCCTCTCAGCCTAGGTGCTTTGTCTGCCTGACTTTTCAATTGACTTCTCCCTGAGACACACATTTCCCAGCTCCGCCTTCCCCACAGACTATCCTAGGTTCCACCATAGCTGGGACGGGCAGGAGGCAGCTATCTCTCCCATGAAGCAAAATTTGTCAAATACAGAATGGAAATAGCTTGCTATCAACTTGCTGAAAGTGCTTGTTGCTGGATAAAAAGTGTGATATCAAGATGCTCAGAAATCTGCCCTTGCTGCTTCTCTAGAGTCCTTCTCTTCAGGTGATGTTTGGTTATTCATTTTAGCAGTTAAAAAATTCTTAACTTTCTTTAGTGACTTTTAAAATGTCTCTGAAAGCATAAGTATTTCAAAGACAAATGAAGCCATGTGGAAAATGACTAAACGCAAAATGACTTTTTAGTCATTGTAATTAGCAAACATCTATTTTTAGCTAATTTGTATAGCCTTAGTTGCAAATACTTAGGGGACATTTACTGGGCCCTGTGGGCTTTGCCGGCCTTGAATTGTGCTAAGCGCTTCATGCGCATTTTATGGTTTAATCCTCTCAATAACACTCCAAGGTAGACAATTTTATTATTTCAATTTGCAGTTGTGAAAGTCACCAAGTTTGGTAACTTGCCCAGAATCACAGAGCTAGCTGTCAGGTCCTTGATGGTAGAGACCTTGCCTTGTCTCCTGTTGTCCTCCATTTGCCTGGTACAGAATCCTAGAAATAATAGGGCCAAAGAGCTGCCGGTGAATGATGACTGTGACGATGACAGCAAATGATGGCTTCTGACTAAGATGCAAGATCTCTCCTGCTCCACCAGTGACTTCCTTGCTCTGTTCCTAGATGTAATCTGGACAAAGATCCTCCCATTAGAGACTCTGGAAAACATCTCACCTTCCCTCCGAGTCTGGGAAAGGTGAGAATGCCTCGATTCTATTGTTGCTTCTGTTTTTCATCTGTAAAATGGGGATAAACATATGACTTGGGGGAACTGAGACATAAATGTACATTGGAGATATGACAACACTTTTTAAGTGGTTAATCATTAAACGTGAGAGAGGTTTTTCTGTGAATGCTTTGCTCTTCAATAATAATAATGTGCACAGCCAGCTGAAAGCCGGGCTACCTCCTCCTCAGTCTGTGCATAAACCCAAACTGTGATCTCATCTTTCATGCTTGCATCTTGGTATTTCAAAGGTAGAAAGAGACAACGGGAACTACTCATTCCTCCTCTTACAGGGCTTGACTTTCAAGTCTATTTTTCTTGCTGTGAATGGAAAAAAAAACCCTGATTTTGAATGCCAGAGCTGAATACTGTATTTTTAATATTGCAGCCCCAATCACCCATCAGCCCACAAGTTAGATGCCTTGGGCTGAAGACTCTTCTGTTATACATTAAACTGTTATTAATTCAAATGTAGTGCTAGGCTAGGGGCCTGTTCACAATCCTTTTATTACTAGCCTATAAAAAGATACATTTAGCAACTAATGGTAAACATTTAGAAATGTTTCTCACAGCAACTTTAAAGAGTTATTTCTTATATGTGTTGAATTAGAATGAAATATAGTGGCTTGCATTTTGTTTGTCTTTTTAATTTTTAACAATGCATTTTTATTGCATTTTCCAAAAGTATAAGTCTATGGTTGATTGAAAATTTAAAAAACATATCATTCCCTACTGGTAGTTTGAGAAGTCCTGCTTTTTAGCCTTTTAGGCTAAGGATCCTTCCTAGCCTTATGAAAATGTGTTCCCCTCCCTCTCAGGGACCACACCATGAGGTATGAAGGATCTGACTATGACCAGCCATAGAAGGGCTTATACACTCTAACTCCGGGGAATTAGTTGAGGACTCACTCTCTGTTTGTAAGCTCAAGAAAGCCACTAAAGTGATTATTTTCCCAGCAACATCAGAATTTGCTCTTTGGTGACTCCTGACTCCCACTGGCTACAGAAGTAACTGGCAACATTTTAAATATGTGGCTCACCAAGCACATCTTTACCATAAAATGAGAAAACGGGCTCAGAGGGCTTAAGTAACTTGCCCTAGGCATGCAGTAGTATAGCTTAGAATCCAGATTTAAACCCAGGTCTGTTTTCTGCAAGAGCTCATGATCCTCCCAGTTTATCACAGTTAGTTTGGTGGGATGAGGCACACAGTCTCTGCAAAAAGTGTCAACGAGTCTGGAGAAGGGGAAAAGTGAAGGGCAGTCAGGCACACTCAGGAAGTGGAGAAGTGAGGGAGAACTGACGGAGCAGGACAGAAGTGTCAGACATTGCTATGGGTTGAAGTGAGCCCCCTACCCCAGTTCATATGTTGAAGCCCTAAGCTTCAGTACCTCAGAATGTGAGCTTAGGGGAGATAGGGTCTTTACACAGGTAATCAACTTAAAATGAGATTGTTAGGATGGGCCCTAATCCAATATGATGGCATCCTTCTAGAAAGGGTACATTTGGAGACAGATATGTATAGAAGGAAGATGATGTGATGAGACATCGGGAGAAGATGACTGTTCACAGCCAAGGAGAGAGGCCTTAACAGATCCTTTCCTCACAACCCTCAGAAAAATCCAAGCCTGCTGGCAACTTGATTTGGACTTCCAGCCTCCAGGACTGTGAGATGAGAAGTTTCTGCTGTTCAGGCCACCCAGTGTGTGGTACTTTGTCACAGTAGTCCTACAAAAGCATGCAGACATCCTGGACTGAAAGGAGCTCTGATAGAGCCTTAGCTTTCAGAATGTGATAGCATCATTAAAGATTCCAGAGATGGCTGGTTCCCCCAGTGGGAGGGAGAGGACCTCATGCCGGCTCCATCACTGATAGTGCCTTATGCTGTTAACATGTACTTACCAGCCTGTCAGGGCAAAGGGAATGCGGATGTTCTCTGAAAGCCTGTCAACTTTCTAATCCATTTCTACTCTCGCTGTCCTGCCTCCTGATGAATTTCTGACCATCAGTCACTCTTTCAGGCCTGAACTGCATAGCCTTGTTACAGAGGGATTTTCACCAAACCCAACTCAACTAGCCTTAAATGTACAGTGAACATTGCGCTGGATGGTGCACATTTGTGAAATAACTAGTCCAGACCTTTATTTGCTTCCTTCAGGGTGCAAGCAGACATTGTAGATCTACCGCCTCAGAATTCCTCTGAGTTCTGTCGAAAAGGCAGGCTACTGAGAATGTGCAGGCCACCTGAGAAGCGAGCCCTCTGTGTTTTATGGAGGAACAGGGCTCTGCTGGCCATGGGGAGGCCATGGGAATAGGAAGTCAAAGAAGATTCAAATGCTGTGCCTCACAAAGGAATATTTTCATAAATGCCACTGCCATTCTTGTGGAAGAGTCCCTTTGAGTATATGTAGAGGCTCTCTGAGCTTGTCTGGAGGCTTCTTGAGTATTTCCTTACCTTTTGAAACAACCAATTTACACTTTGGGGTAGAGGGATTTCTTTGGAGGAATATTTCACATTTTTGGCAGTGATGGAAGTGGGCATTGTCAGATGGTCTGAAAGATGGTGAAAGTTGGTTGCCATGATTCTGTCTATGAATGGTTGTCTCATGGATCAGTGTCATGGATTGTTTTTCCTGTGTGCTGGCTGCATGACAATCACCCTGCAGTTTAAACAATAAACATTCCTGCGTTTCTGCTCCCTGAGATCCTTATTCAGAAGTTTAGGCACATATCTAGGAATTTAGGGGTGCATGTGAGAATAAAGTTATGGCATTGGTTTTCAACTGGGGTTTATTTTGCTCTGAGGATATATTTGGTAAAGTCTGGAGACATTTTTTGTTGTCAGAAGTTGTGAAGGATGCTTCTAGATATGTTTAAAAATATTCCCAAGTGATTGTAATGGGAAGAGAGATTTGAGAACCTCATTTTCTCACTTCTACATTGCCATTATACACACACACACACACACACACACACACACACATACACACACTTTTAACAAATATTCATTGGGTACTTTCCCTGTTCTAGAAAGTGGGCAGAGACCTAGGCATACAGGGACCAAAGGCACAGCTTTTGTCCTCAGACAGTCAGTTTAGTGGGAAAGGCAGACTGGGATCACACGTTGACCATACAGCATCATAAATGTTTGAGTAGAGTCAGGCCTAGGAGGTCTAAGAACGTTGAATCTGCTTTTGGGGGTGCATGTGGGAATGGAGTTATGGCATTGGTTATCATCTGGGGGTGATTTTGTTCCAGGAGATATTTGGTAAAGTCTGGAGACATTTTTGGTTGTCAAAAGTTGGAAGGGTGCTTCTACAGTCTAGCGGGTAGAGGCCAGCAAGGGATGCCGCTAAATTTCCTATATGCAGAGAAAAGCACCCTACAACAAAATATTATCTGGCCCCAAATGTCAATATTGATGAGATTGAGAAGCCTGGGGTTAGGAAAGGCTTCCTAGGGGTTGAAACTGACCAGGCATACAAAGTGGGGAGTTGGTCATGGGAAGCAGCAGAGACCCTGAGGAGGCACACCTTGAGAGTGTGTGTGATATGCAAGTTGGCACAGGTGGTGAGGGAAGAGGCCAGAGAGGTTGCATGGGACTTGCGTTCCTTGCATTAGAGAGTGGATTTCTTCCTTAAGGCTAGAGGAAGCCCCTGAAGTCGAAGTCAACTGCAGAAGTAAACTTGCATTTTAGAAATAATTACTCTGATATAAGGTTGAGAGATGCCTGAGATGGAAGGGATGGGGCTGGGGCTGGGGACACTCAGGGCTCTGAACAAAGAGATAAAAACAGACCTTTTCAAACCCAGACTGAGTCCAAGACCCAAGGGAATGTGCCTGATAGGAAAGTTGCAGAAGGTGGAGGGGCCTGTGGGAAACCCGGAGAAGTTGAGTGACTTATGTAAAGATGTGTAGTAATTTTTGGCAGACCTGGAGATTTTGGCAGATGATCTTAAAGACAAACATATACTGTGACAATGACTTTATATTACGGGGCTGCAGAAACAACTGCTGACATTCCCAGACCTTACCTGTAGTTGACTTTCCTTCCTGATAGTAAGGATTGGGTTGTTATCGTACCTGAGATTAGTGTTATTTTATTGCCTGAAATAGTTCTATGGAGGTGGTATTATCCCCAATATTTATAAATTTTAAAACTGAGATGCAATGAGGTTAATCTCCTGGATAATATGTCAGTTCGCTATTGTTGCATAAGAAAATACCCACTCCCTAAATCGGTGACTTGGCTTTGCCTATCTGCTGGGATCTCTCACAAGACTGGAGACTTGGCAGAGAAAATGGACCTCTGTCCTCATGGTCTTTTCAGGCTAAACTTAAACATGTTCTCACAGCGACAGCAGAGAAGCAATGGAGGAAGCAGAAACATGAACACTTTCTCAAGTCTCTGCTTCAGGCTTGCTACTGCCAGTTTAGTCAAGACACATTGCTGAGGCGAGAGTCACAGTGGGCGGGGACTAACAGTTACAGGGGAAAAGGCACAGTACAGGAGGCTATTAATAAGGGCCACTAAGTCACTCTTCTCCTCAGCAAATAGCGGCAGAGCCAGAATTTGAGCTGGATTCTTCAGATTCCACAATATATAATTTTTCTACCAGACTCTCCTGCTTTGTTAATAAGAATATAATAAAAAACAATATACATTAGTTCATTAGTTAGGACTTTGCATCAATAAAGACACTTTCGTATGTATCTTTTTATTTTCTTTTGAGACAGACTCTCACTCTGTTGGCCAGGCTGGAGTGCAGTGGTGCCATCTTGGCTCACTTCAACTTCTGTCTCCCAGGTTCAAGTGATTCTCATGTATCAGCTTCCTGAGTAGCTGGGATTACAGATGCATGCCACCACACCCGGTTAATTGTATTTTTAGCAGAGATGGGCTTTTGCCAAGTTGGCCAGGCTGGTCTTGAACTCCCGGCCTCAAGTGATCCACCTGCTTTGACCTCTGAAAGTGCTGGAATTACAGGCATGAACCACTGTGCGCAGCCCATATATACTATCTTCACTAAGGCTGAGAGCAACCCTGTGATGCTGGCAGGACGGACATCTTTGTTCAAAGAAGAAAAAGCAAAAGCAAATATCCAGATTCATAAGGGGCTAATTTCCTTAGTAAGCAAAGAATGTTTATGTACAAATAAGAACAAGATAATAGGATAGTGGGCAAAGGCCACAAATAGGCAATCCATTGAAAGAGAAATGTCAGTGGACAGCAGACATGAGAAAATGCATCATGTCCTTCCAAATAAAAAGAATGCAAAATGTAAAAATGAGGTATCATTTTATCCTATTGGATTGATGAAGACTTTCAGGTTTCGTGATTCCCAGTGTTACTTAGGGACGAGAGTATGGGCCAGAAATAGGAAGCCTTCCATGCTGATGGTGGGAGAATGAATTGGTATGATAATTTGGAGGATAAATTTGGCAATAGTGATAAAAATATGCATATGAAATTTGACTTAACTATTTTTATTTTTAGGAATTTACCCTAAAGATAGACCTAAAAGGGTCTGCAAAGCTGTCCACGGAGATATTCATTGCAGCCTTCTTTGTGATAGCCAAACAATGGAAACGTTCTAAGTCAATTCAGAGGATGGATTATATAGATTTTCTTTTAACTTTGTCCAAACTAGGTGTCAAGGAGGATGAAGTAGATCTTTATGTCCTGACATGGAAAGATTTCTAGACATATTGTGAGAGAGAGGGGAAAAAATGTCATGTCTGTGAACAAGATATACAATTTTCATTTGTTGAAAAGAGATATCATATACATGCCTCTGTTAACATAGAAAATACCTCAAAGGCCATCTGTGAAGCAGTTAATAGTAGCTAATTCTGAGGAATATTCATATATTCTCATTTTCTTCCTCACTGTCTGAATTCTTTCCCCATGAAAATGTACTGCTTTGATCTAAGAGAACAGAAAAGAACAGAGCAGAAAACAGATTGAAAAGAGGTTATTGTATTTGAGTATCTTTTTTTTTTGCTGGCATATCTTGCTTTTATAGTTGGTCAGTTTGCCCAATTAGCAATCTTTCTTTATGGTCCTCATCTGCATCTATTGAGAAGGCTTTATTCTTGCTCCGTGTTAACACTTAAGAATGCCTAGGAATTGTTTCCAAGGAAACCCATCTATAGCCAGATGTTAATGGCATAAGCTCCTATGGCTACAGATAGGGTCTTGTTTCTTAGCAACTCACTCAAATGTTCTCATTTTAATTAAAATCATACATTTCCTTAAAATGAAAAAAACTCCTTTTCTATTCGTAGCAAAGATATGGAAGGTCATTTGTCCTTGTTCATGAAATTCACATTTGAAAAAAGGCTTTCGTGTATACAAAGTGAAATTTAAAGACATCTCCTCACCTAAGGGTGCCTTCTTTGTCAAGTGCATAAATCAGTTACTATTTTCCCTTTTCACATATTTTTATTTATTTACTTATTTATTTTTTTTTAGAGACAATGTGTCACTATGTTATCCAGGCTGACCACAAACTCCTGGGTTCAAGTGATCCTTCCGTTTCAGCCTCCTGAGTAGCTGGGGTTACAGTTACCCACCCCCACTCTCAGCTCTCCATCACTGCTTTCTACTCAACTTCAGTCACCCCAATCTGGGTCTGTGCCTTTGGCATCTTCAGGCAAAGTGTGTGAGAGGTGAACACCATTTGCTAATCTATCTAGCCCTTAGGCTTCTTATCAAGACTGACTTAAGTAGGGACAGCAGATTCAAATGCCAGTACCGCCGTTCTGATGACCTGCACTTACGGCAGATGGTTCTGGCCTTTTTCCCACCAAGTATTCACAGGGCCCCATGGTCCTGTCCACTGCTCTGCTTTGGGCAGCCATGGTGCTATGCTGGAGCTGTCCCATTGGAGGAAGCCTATCATCCTGCCCTGGGTGAACAGATGTGAAAACATACACCATGATAAGTATAAAAAGTTACACAAATGCCGACATTGTATATTTCCTGAAATGGTCCACTGAGAAGGACAAATATCATTTCTCTGGTATTCCTGAAAAAAAAAAAGTATGTTCTAAGTACAATATGAGGAAACATCAGGCAAACATGAACTGAGGAACAGTCTACAAAATAACTTTGAAGTGGTCATGGCCATGCATGACAGTAAAGACTGAAGAACTGAGCATAGAAATTGATGAAAATACAGTCTCATATCTCTACAACTTATTTTTTTCATGGAAATATTCCTGGATGGCAACATTTTTGTTATCAGTTACTGGAGCCCTCTACAAATTCATTTCTTGGATTCTTTTCTAAGAGATTGTGAGATAAGGACCTCGGGGATGCTGGGGACATGACTGTCACCCTAAGAAAGGCTTGTGTAGGTCACCTTGGGATCTCTGGGCAGACAGAGGGTCCTGTGAGGACTTTGTCACTGTGGCAGAGGGAGTCAGGATCCCTTCCATTGGGTGGAAAGGCAGGCTGTGACTCAATCTCACCCCCTGAGTCCTGAGTGCCAGTTTCCCTGGGTGACTTGAGAAGACTGCTGCCCAGTCATGCAGCTAGTGTTCACTGCATGCCTTTCAAGTGGCAGCTGCAGTCCTAGGTGCTGGGGCTGCACCTGTGAGCAGGACTAACAGTCCCATTCTTGGGAACTTCAAGTCTAATGGTGAGGTCAGCATGCAGACAAAAAGGTAGAATGTTAGGGAGGTTGCAGGCACTATGGGCATGCACACCAAAAGATTCCATCCTAATTTGGTGGGAGTCAGAGAAGGCGTTCTGAAGGAAGTGGCAATGTTTACACTGAGATCTAAAGGTTGGATATGGGTTCACCAAGTAATAGGAAGTGGAGCTTCCCTGTCTGCAAAATAACAGGTTGGAGTGACAATGCTCTCGCTCCCCTAGATCTCATAGTCTTTGTTGTATATTACACAACTCAACTCAGGGACACATGCTGAGCAGACAGACTGGTGACAAAGTCTCTGTCCTTGACCAAACTCTAGCCAGGCTTCTCTGAGCTTTCTTCTCCATCAGGTCTCAACCTTGTTCTATACAGAGCTGAACAAACACTAACATTTTTTCTAACAGCTCAAAGTGCCTGCCGAAGAAAACTCAAGGCTGCCAAAAAAAAAAAAAAAATGTACTGTTTGTTTCAACCAACGTCTAAGGATAGGGCCTCTGTCTCCTAGTTTCTGTGGGAGAATGGAATCTTAACTTTGATAACTGCCAGCTAGCAGACACGGCTGGTTTGATCACACATAAATAAAATAGATGCAATAAATAGGGTAGGTGCAAATACTACCTAAAGGAGTCATGAGGAAAAATAAACATTGGCCTGGAAAAAAGGAGAGGTGGAGAGAGGAGAAGGAAAGCAGTACATAAAACCCCAGACCAAGAGGAGGATGGTGCATTATGGAATCTACAAGTACAGTGAAAGTTCTTCCACAAACCTTTGCTTAAGTAACTGGTTGTTCTTTGTGTTCTTCAACCAGTGCTCTTTATTCCCTGTAGAAACACACTGACCTGCTTATCCTCTGTTGTAAGTTTTCACTTCCCTAACTCCACTCGCCTCCTGCTTACCTCACTCCCCATACTCTCATTCTCGCTTTAAAATAATTGATCCCCTCTGTATAAATTGAAGCTGAGTGCAGGTCAGGCTAGACTCTCTTCTCTGTAGCAATAGTTTTTACTACTTAAAATCTGTCCTCGCTTTAACTTGTGTCTGGCTTTATCTTTGACACTGGAGAGTAGCCTACTAGTGCTGGGCCCATCTGAGTGCTGTGGATATCAGTCAGTTTCTACAGGAAATAAAGAGCTCTGGCTGAAGAACACAAAGGGCAATTAGTCAGTTAAGCAAAGTTCTTTGGAAGAGATTCTATTGTACTTGCAGATTCCACAATGCACCATCCTTCCTCTTGGTCTGGGGCTTTCTGTACTGTTTTCTTCATCATGTCTTTCCACCTCTCCCTTTTTCTTCCAGGCCAATACTTACTTTTCTCCTTGACTCCTGTAGGGAATATTTTCATCTACCCTATCTGTCTCTAACTTGCATTATTCTCTGTGAATTTTTATGCTAGACCTCTGTTCCTTTCTTGTCTTTTCTGCCACCCCTGTGAAGATGGCTGAGCCACAGAATGAAAGGAGCCTGGGTTCCCTCCTCTCTGCCTCCCACTTTTACAAGAGCACACACTGCTCTCTGTTGTATTTTTTGATGACTTCTCTGCCCCTCCCACTAGCATTCAAGCATCCTGATGGCAGGGCCTGTGTCATATTCAACTTTGTTTCCTCAGCACAAAGCCCAGTGTTTGACACATAGTAGTTTTCCACTAAACGTTTGGAGAATGACTTGAAATCATTTAGAATCTATCATACATATGATCTAATCTCACAGTAGGTAGCAGATCAAGAGTCACAGTCCAATAATCAAAATACCTGAGATATTTATTTGCATTTCTCAAAGGCAGCGAATATAAGCACATAGCCTAAAATCTCTTTTTTTTAAGCTTTTATGTGCTTAAGTTTTTCAGTATCTGGTTTTCACAGGCATTACCATAGGGGGAAGAGTATGCAGAATCACATGTGGAAGATTTTTATGGACCAGTTCTGGAAATGGCGCATATTAGTACTTACATTTTTCAAGCCAGAACTCAGAGTTCCTCCCTCTTCCAGTCACAAAGGAGGCTGGGAAAGGTCCTGTAACTGTATCGTAGGTAAAGTAAATTGCTGGGTCATGGGGCTGTGCATTAGGAATAAATGCCCAGCGGCTCTGTAAGTGTGACATGGATAGAAGGGATGCTGAATGAGTCCAGAGGGCCAGGGAGTGTCAAAGGAGAAAGCAAGAGGGCAAATGATAGGTGGAGTGGGCAGATAGGCTCAGCTCAGACTGTGAAGGACTTGAAGGGTATGCAAGCAACTTGGGATTCTCTCTCTTTCTCATGGTAACAGGGAGCTCCTGATAGTTCTTACACGGAGAAGCGACTTTGTCGTGTCTGCTTTAGAACGATGACTCAAGCAGGCAGGTAGACAAAGAAATGGAGAGAAAAACCTGAAAGGAGGAAAGCTATTCAGGAGGCTGTGACAGTGGTCGTCACTATTCTCCTCCCCTTCTTCCCCCAAAAAGCCTGAAGTCAAAGCTAGGGCTATGGCCTGAGAATGAAGAGAAGAGGGCTGGATGACACAGTCTATTGTTCAGCTGATGCTGAGGAGGAGGATGGAGGAATCTAGGGTGGTCTCGGGACTGGCCTGTGTGGCCTGGTAAGTGCGTGCTTTGTTGTGAATGCAGAGGGTGAGAGACAGCTCTGATTTGTGTTTGATGAAACACTGTTGAGGAAGAAGAGAGGAATCCCCCAGCACCTGAAGTATGTAAAAGCTTGCTAACTTGACTGAAATTTTGAGTCTCCTAGACTCTGACAGAGTCACAGTTCCCAAGTAGTATCACATTTCTTCTGTGTGAAAATGATTGAGCAACCTTGTGGTGATACCTGAAAGTCTTCCTTCCCCAGCATATGACCCCATGTACTTGAACACCCCAGTTTGCAACCATCCAATCCATGGTTGCATCGTCTTTCAGGGTGAGCATATTATGCAGGGAGTTGAAAAATCAGACCCATCCTCTCTGAGAGAAAGTCCTACCAGAATTAACGGTTGGATACATTGAGGAATAGTTACGCATGTTCCTCGGTGACCTTGCTGTGCTGTGCTGTGCTGTCTAAATTTCTCCCATTTGCACACTCTCTGTGAACCAGGGCCTGTGTCCCCAGATCTCATTTTTGATGAGAAATTTTGTCCACTGCTTGGGTGTTTACATCTTAACTCCCCTAACTCAGCAATTAAATATCACTGTGCAAAAAGTTTCCATTAATCACTGCAGGTATCATGTCATGGAAGGTAATGACAAAATCTTCTGCAGA
The DNA here is from genome assembly GCA_004027835.1 of Alouatta palliata. NCBI lineage: Eukaryota > Metazoa > Chordata > Mammalia > Primates > Atelidae > Alouatta > Alouatta palliata. Next base: position 148,485 of record PVKV010000132.1, read on the forward strand.
CTCCTGGGCCTTTATTTGCCATCATCATCCTTTTTATTCCCCTGCCAAATGCAAACATTTATCTTCCTATGGCTAGACTGGAAGGATTCCCTAGTATCCACAAATTCATCACTGGCTGTCTCACAGACAAGTATATTTCTTACATGAGATTTGTTTCCACCTCCAATATTTTTGCTCACTATCTAAACTAAGAAAACAACGCATTTACCGTACTTAACAAAAATCCTTTGAAAAAGTGGCAAGGTAGAAAAGAAATGAAAGGGAGCTTTCCGAATTTTTAAAACTTGGTTTTGAACCTTTCTTACTTGGGCAAATTTCTTAACATCTCAAAGCCTCAGTTTGCTAATTAGGTTAGCTGATTTCTAAATTCTGGTGGTTATAGTAGTAATAATAGTCTTGCCTACCCACCCCATGGGGTAGTTGGATCAACTGCAATAACATTTGGGAAGACAGTTTATAAGTTGTAAAATACTATATAAATGCTATGTATCAAAATTATTCAATGACATGGTACACATTTTAGTCTTGAGGGACAAATGTCTGTCTTTTCCTATTCTTTCTTACTTTTTATTTTTTTGAGACAGAGTCTTGCTCTGTCACCCAGGCTAGAGTGCAGTGGTGTGGTCTCTGCTCACTATAACCTCTGTCTCCTGGGTTCAAGCAATTCTCCTGCCTCAGCCTCCCAAGTAGCTAGGATTACAGGTGCCCATTGCCACACCTGGCTAATTTTTGTATTTTTAGTAGAGATGGGGTTTTGCCATCTTTTCCAGGCTGGTCTTGAACTTCTGATCTCAGGTTCTCCACCTGCCGTGGCCTCCCAAAGTGCTGGGATTATAGGTGTGAGCCACTATACCCAGCCCTATTCTATTATGCATATCATTTCTTCATTGACTTTAAATATTTATTGAGTACCTATTTTGATGACAGTTTTGTACTAGAATCAGGATTTACAGGAGATACAACAGATAATCAATGTCAACTTTAAGATCAAAAACAGAGGTGAGAAAATGGCATTAACATCTCATTAGAAAATAAACATAGCTTGATGTGGCATGTGTGAAAAGGAATGGGGTATGGTAGGGATTCTCACACTGTTTGGACAGAGGACTCACCTGGGGAGCCCATAGAAAGTACAGGTTTTAATTAAATTAGCAAATTTGGGAATAGACTGAGAAACTTGTGGTTTGTTCTTGTTTTTCTTTTTCTTTTTTTTTTTTTTTGAGACGGAGTTTCACTCTTGTTGCCCAGGCTGGAGTGCAATGGCGCGATCTCTGCTCACT
>PVKV010000132.1:149864-290447 GCA_004027835.1 Alouatta palliata
CCTGGGTTCAAGCAATTCTCCTGCCTCAGCCTCCCGAGTAGCTGGGACTACAGGCACGTGCCACCATGCCCAGCTAATTTTTGTATTTTTAGTAGAGACGGGGTTTCACCATGTTGACCAGGATGGTCTGGATCTCTTGACCTCGTGATCCACCCGCCTCGGCCTCCCAAAGTGCTGGGATTACAGGCGTGAGCCACCGTGCCCGGCCCTGTTTTTCTTTTTTAGAAAGCTTTCTTGAAGAATTCTCAGACAGCCAACTGCACCAATTCCTTACTGGAACCATCGTCATAGATCACGTGAGTGTAGGAGTACAATGGAGAGTGCTCAGTGAGGGCCAAAGCAGCTGGGGAGGCTGAGGTTGGCTTCCTGAAGAAGGTGCGCCTTGAAGTGGGACGGGTAGGAAGGGTGACAGGAAGGGCATGCACCCAAGACTCTCTTTTCACTTCCCTGACCTGGCTGACCCTAACTACACTGTCAGGGTGCAGCAACAATGCCACCCTCTCTGGTGAGGGTTTTCCAACATCATGAGTCAGGGATGGGGTTTCTTTGGGTTTCCACAACACCCTGTGTTTACTTATCACATCACCACTCATCGTGCCAATTTATAATTCTTTGCTCATTAACATGCCTTTGCTCTAAACTATGGGAGAGGAGGGAATTGTTTTGCCTATCCTTGGCACAATGTCTGGCACACAGTGGGCATTCAAAAATGTTTGTTGAAAGAATAAGAGGTGCGGGCATTCCAGGCAGGAAACAGCGCGAGCCAGGGTTAAGAAGTGGGATCAATGTTGCTGTGTTTGAGGGCGTGGAAGCAGGCTATGCAGGGATGGTTCAACTGGAGAAAGGAGAGGAATAAGGTTGGCTTTATTCCTTCACCACATACAGGTTGAGCACCTCCAGTGAACCAGGCATTTGCTGACAGGAAAAAAAAATCCTCTCTCTAGTGAAGAAATAGATTTGTAAACAAAAAATTATGGGCCAGCTCCTGCTAAGAAATAGCTCAAGGGAAAGAAACAGCAGTAAACAGACCAGAGAGCCATAGCAACCCAGAGCGTGGATGACAAACACTACTGAGAACTGTCAGGATGGTGTGACTGAGGACAGGACATTTGAACCTGCTCCTGATGGAGGAGTAGGATTTTATCAGGCATCAGAAAGGGGGAAAGGGCAGGATACCTGCATTTTGACTTCTCTGCCTGTGATCAGTAAACTTTCAATGATGGGGAACTTGACACCCCCAAGGCAGAAGCCCATTCTGTTTTGGTTGATTCAAAATATTAGAGAGAAGGCTTGTCAGGCAGGCTGTGACTGTGATATGGGGTGTATGTTGATATATATGAGGCAGGTTCTGACCCAATACTCTCGACATTTGCATGTGAACTCTGTCAACTTGCACTAGATTTTTGACCTTAGCCTTTGTGAAGGGCTATTTATCTTTCTCACTAGTGTATACCCAAGGCTGGCCTATTGCCTCACCAGAGCAGACACCCATAGAGATTTGGTGAACGATCAAATACATCCCAAGAAAGAAAGGCAGTGTTCCTAGAATGCTCTTCCACTGCAGGAGTGACTTGAAAGCTTAGTGAACAGAAAAGCGAAGGTGGATGTTCTGAGATGGATTTAAGCAGCCTTAAGCCGTGAGCACTGTGGTTATGGTCCCACTTGTCCCCATTATCTATCTTAAAACTGCCCATGACTTCATCCCTTGTTTTACCAGGAACGTGGGAGGATAGGTGCTGCCACGTGGAAGAGACTGGCCAGAGCCTCCCCCGGGTCAGTGAGCATCTCGTGGTAGCTCATTCCAGGTCCTCATCTCTTTGTAGGTTGTAAAATAACAGTATCAAAGAAATAATCCTCTGTTCTATTTTTAACAGGTAGGGGAGAGTTGAGTAAGTGAATAGCTATTGGAATTGAATGTATGTTCTAATGGGGAATTGTATACTATTATGATTTCAGAAATAAAACCAAGAGATGTGTTTCTGTCATCTGGGCTGGCAGTGGAAGGGGCAGTAAACTGAACGACAGGAACCTGAGTTCTTTCAGACTTACGCCTCACTTGATTAACAAACTTGGCTGAGTCAGGTCACCTCTCTGGAACTTAGATTTCTCATTGAAAAGTGATGTAATTTATTTAGGTTCTTAAAACTTAGAGAGCCTGGAAAGACATGGGGAGTCACTAATGTGTTTTAAGAGGGGAAATGACATGGGTCTTCCCCCACCTTTTTTTTTGACATGGATCTTAAGTCACTCCAGCAACTGTGTGAGCCATTCGAATGTGTGTGTGTGTGTGTGTGTGTGTGTGTGTGTGTGTGTATTCTAACCCTGAGACAAGTAATATATTTAATCAATTCCTCTGGAATTATTAATTGCAGGGTTCTTTTTTGTCTTTTGCTTTTATTTTTATGATCCTATTTTTTTTAAACCTCTTTGGCTTAATTTAAAAAACTATTTTAGTATTTATATCAGCCTCATAGTCAAACTCACCAGGTATTCTACCAGTCCGTTTTTTGTTTTCTTTGGAAATCTCTTTTTCTGGAATTCTTTGTCTTTCTGATACAGTCTGGACTGGTGGCTCTCCAGGGTTCACTGCATAGCTGTCATCTTGGGACTTCCCTTTCCTATGGAAAGGGAAGAGCTTTTCTCTGTGGAAAGATAAGCCTTTCCTATGTTAGCTCTCCTGTTTTCTAGATCCTGTTGTTAAAAATTCTTGATATATGTCCTCACTTTGGTGGAGAATAACATGTGGTGGTTCCCAGAAAAGGAATTTAAGGAAAGTCTTTTTTTTTGAAAAGTCACATATATAAAAATGCATTTTCCCAATACTTAAATGACAGTATGTCTGGTTATGACTCTGGGTTAGAACCTTCAGAATTGGGAAGGCTTTGTTGCATTGATTTTTGGCTTCCAGTGTTGCCTTAAATAATAGAATACTGATTCTTAATCTTTAGTATATCACTTCTGTTTTTCTTTTTTTTTGTTGTTGTTGGCTTTAGAGTCTTCTCTTTATTCCCAGAGTTCTCAAATGTGACAATAATATGCCTTTTCCCATTAATTTTGCCAAGCAATGAGTGATAACACTCAATTCGGAAACTCAGATCCTTTTGCTGGGGAAAATTTTCTAATATTATTTCTAGTCTCATTTCCTCCCACCTCTTTTTCTTTTCCTGGTCCTAGAATACTATATATTGAATCTCCTGGATTGGTCTTCTAATTGCCTTATCTTTTTTTCATATATTCCATCATTTGTTCCACTTTCCAGACACTATCCCCAATTTCCTCTTTCAACCATTCTATTGAATTTGGATTTTTGCTGTTAGAATTGACAAGAGTTCCATCTTTTTCTATAAATATTTTGTTACAACAAGTATTTTGTAAAAATGTAACTTATTCTTTCCCTTGATATATGAGGATATCAACTATGGTTTTCTAAATTTTTTTCTGTATTTTACTTTTTTGTTTCTGGGTTGCGTTACTTTAAAAAATGTTTATTTTGGTCTCTTGTTGTAGACTTGACACAAATGTCTGATGATCCTCAGAAGTCCACTTATGGTTAAGAGTGGTATTCTAAACAGAAGACTGGAATTCCTAAGTAACCATGGGAGAGTGTAAGAATTGGTACATGCATTACACTGTGTATTAATTTGGTGGGAACCAGGCCTTTCTGTTGGGATACACTCAATTATCTGTGCCTGTAAGTCTTTTTAGCAGGTAGTTTAGTTTCTCTAGGAAACTGGTCTCTTGCCTGGAAGAACACACTGCCAAGTATTCCTGGAACCAGCTGATACTAGCAGAATGGGGAATCTCATATTTTGATGTGTAAACTTTCACTTAATTTTCTTGTTTTCAGCATAGCCCTACTTTCCACGATACCTGCTTACCCCACATTAGCAGCTGCTCCAGGTCAGTTTCTCACATCATAATCCTCCAGTGTTTTCCTGAGTGAGAGAGGTAGTTGGCTTCAGGAGTGGGGAAGGGTCCTGGGAGTACATTGCTTGTTAGGGATATTTTGATTAACCCCCCACCTCACAGTTACCTGTGGTGGAAGCAGACCCCTCCAGCTGCAGCCTCTCCAGAGCTGTGCAGCATGAAAGAGCCATGTCTTCTTGGCATCCTTTTCTGCAGCACTCGGTATTGAGCTTTCTCAGGCCCACGAATGCCTTCTTCTACTCCCTGTCTTCCAAAAATTTGTTGATCCCTATCTCTTGTTCTTGTCTCGTTCCCATTCACTGCCTTTGTAGATTTATACTTTTTGAATTTTTGTACTATAATTTTAGAAAGGTTTGGAGGAAGAGGACAGTGACAAACATATGGTTTCAATCTATCATTTTACACCAGAAGCCCAGATGGACATTTTATTAAAACGATTTTATCCTGTCATGCCTGAGATATTTTCAACTACATGTCACTTTACAACAAATATAATGCTAAAATAGAAATGTTTCCTTTGATAACTAAATTTCTCTCTCTGGAGATTTTATATTAAAAGGCAAATCTTGAATTTGAAATAGAGTTCTCGCTGATTTAATTTGAGGTGTTGAAACTTGGTTGATCCAAAAATATTTTCTGATTCTAGGAGTCTGTTGGTACTCTATCTGACTATGATTGGAAATTTTCTTTCACCCAGGACATTTTTGTTCATTTGAGATGGGCCAGTTCTGCACTGATCTTCACAATGTTGCCTCCTTTTTCCGGATGTTTGTTTTAATCCCGTGGCCCATTACAGATGACTTGGGAAGTCTGCTGTCGTCTGTAAGTGACTGCACACCAAATACGAGTTTGGAGACAGAATGAAAAACAGCTCAAATTATCCATGTGTTCAGAGCACATGAGTTGGAGGTGGGCTTTAAATGCCAGACTCCAGGAAAGACTGAGCTGCATTGCAGAAGGCTGGAAGCAGAATTAGAACAGCTGTTAGAAGGTCATCTCCTCCAGCCCTTGCTTCACTGGATGAATTCCATAAACAAGGCATTTGTGCTCTTTCCATTGCTGTAGGAGTCTGTGTGTTTGAACATTTCTTCTGATTGAACTTCATTCTATAAATACTGAATGTGTGCCGAATATTGGAATATAGGTAAATAATGTATTCTCTCCCTGAAGAACTTCATAGTTTTCTACCATCTTCACATAGATAAATTCAGTGTGATCTTTGTTTCAACAAAAGCCAAGCTTATCTAGGGGCCCAAGAGAGACTGTTCTATGGAGGTTAAGGGATGTTTCCCAGGGCCTGCCTCTTACTTACAGGTTTGTCCTGTGACTCTTTGTTATAGGCCTTGATGTAAAACATAATCGAACTTTCTCACTCATTACAACTCTCTTAAATATAAAGATATTCATTTTAGTTTTTTCTGTAACCCAGGACAGTGCTGATCTCCAGATATTTAAAGAAGAATATATGTCCCTGCTGAATCTCCTCTTTTTTGGGCCACCCATCTCAGGTCTTTTGATAACTCCTTATCTGTCATAGTTCAAGTTCCCCTACCATCTTAGTATTCTCCACTGGCTATGCTCCCATTCACCAAAGCCTGGTGCTTTTGGTGTGTTCTCTGTGGCATACAGGACTATTCATTTCCTTAATTTCTAAATACCACATTTTTATAAGTACAGATTATCAGTGAGTTTGGAATTTTTGTTAGCCAAAGTACAATATTGATTCCTTTAGAGCTTACAGGTCAAAGACCTTTTCACTTATGAATTGCTATTGCTTTCTGAAATTTAAGTATAGGAAATTACATCAGCACTCTCAAGTTCTATTTTGTTAGATACTTTTATCCCTTAATACCAATTTGTGGCAATGCTTTTTATCCTGAATTGGTCTTCCATTATATTGATTATCTTTCTAAACTTTTTTAAATAATAGATTTTTGTTAGTATGAGAGTCAATTAGGATAGACTCTACCATGTTGAAAGATAATCAAGTCCTTGATCCCAGAGGTAACAAACCCAAAGGATTGTTTCTTGCTTGTGTTACATGTCCATTGTGGATTACCTGGGACTCTGCTCCTTGTCTTTCCCTCCAGGAGTCAGGCGGAGTGAAACCTTCACCTGCAAAGTTGCTGGTAAACATGGCAGAAGGAAGAAGACTCTGGAAGGTTTTACACTAGCAGTTAGATGCTCCAGGGTAGAAGTAACACATTACTTTCGTCGTTTAGCTGGAATTAGTTTCGTGGCCTCACCAAACACGTGGAGATCAGAAATTGCAATTCTATCATGTGTTCAAGGATACTTCATGAACAGGGACAGTGACTATCACAGCATGTTCTTTATGTTTGTGACATAGTAATTAACAAAGAATGTTGGCGAAGATAAGACTTAGATAGTATTTCTTTAGTACACTTCTAGAGACCTCCTTGAATTGGGTATGGACACATTGATGGGTACTCTGGGTATATTCTTTCAACAGGTACAGTTCCATTCAAGTGTACTGTCATCTGGGTCACATTTCCTCATCTTCTTCACGGCACATTATGAGAGATAAAGACAAAACCTTTGCTGAAGTTTGTCTGCAACAGGTTAGGTGGCTTGGGGGTGATGAAAAAGCCCTGGTTTTAAAAAAATCTGATTTATGGTTTTTGCCTTATTATCTGTAGCTTTGTGAGCACTGGCAAATAAATATACCTCTCTGGCCCTTATAGCAGTTGCTTTTTTTTAAATCTACAAAATTAAGATAATTTTAACAATTATTTATAATTCCTTCTAGCTCAAAAATTCTAAGAAATCTTATCCTGCTTTTTATTGCTTCCAATAACTCCTCATAAAATAAATAAGGTACTTCTGCTATGAATAGCTTTTAGGGAACTCTTGCAGGTTCCAGTGATCATTCATTCTGCTTCTAGACTATCACTCCCAGATTACAGAGGGGAGGGAAAAGACCAAGACACAGGACTGGGTGGGCTTTTGAGGCACAAATGGAGGTGGACATGGTTTTTGCTGTTGAGAACACATACAAGAAAGAAAATGGAGTATTGCTTTTAGGGAGCACTGCAAACTCCTCAGCAGTGAGTATGTGCAAAGCATTCCAAGTGCAGTGCATTATATTACCGTTTCCAATTTGCTATCTTTCCTGTGCGAATGTTACACATCCGTGTCCCATCAACATTAGGCTGGACTTCGTGATTTCCTTTGGCCAGCAAAATGTGGGAAGAGGGCATATATGTTGAACAGACTCATTGAGAGATATCACCTGGTTCTGTCATTGCTTCTTTCCCCACTACACAGAATGGCATGTCTCAGATAGGTTTTCTCCTTCAGTCTGGGCTCAAGAAAGAAGAAGACCTATGGAGTAGAGCTACAGCCAACCTACAGCTGAAATGTAATATGATGGAGAAATGAACTTTTGTTAGAAGCCACTGGGATAGCGGGGTTGTTTCACTGTGTGACCTAGTGAAAGGTGACGGGTACACTAGGCTGGCCAAGAGGTGGGTGGAATGAGCCTTGGAACCCAAGATCAGGAATACTAAACAGCTCTAAGAGAAGAGGAATTCTAATTAAGAAATACATTAACTGAGGGGCCATTTGGTTTGGGGTGAAAGGGTTTTCTAAATAGTAAAAGAGCTATCTAATGATAGGACATGAATTCAATTAATTCATTATTGGTTACAGAAATAGGAATATCTATGAACTAGCAAGATGAACACTAACTCAAGGAGATAAAGAAGAAAGCAGGTGTTAAAAAATGAAGATATCCAGTTGAGGGACTTATAGGAGAATTCTTCTTTGAGATAAATAGCTTTGTTGATGTAAGTCTTTGTGTTGAGCTTTGAAGAGGTAGGCTATCTTGATTCCGGAAAGAGTCCAAAGCAGTCTCTGGCTGCTTTATCACAGAAGGGAATACTGAAATCTTGCTCTTAATAAATGGTCCTGTCACACAAAGATTCTTTCTTACTCACATAGGGAGAAGACAGACAGAGATGGGCCATCCAGAATTGGAGCACCATCTCCCTGACTGATCGCGAACTACTCACTGACACAGTGGCAGAATGCACTGACAGAGCAGGGAAGCAGGCTTTCTCTTTCTGATAATAACACAAGCTGATAAAATATGTTCCACCAAGTGTCTTGGTATTTCCCTTTATCAGAAAAAGAAATCCTTCACAGCTTTCATCTCTCCTTTATCACATTTCTCTGTGTAATTGGAGCCACAGGGTTGGACTACGTTAATCTCCACTCTGCTCGGCAAGACTGGGTCCTCATCGATATCTGAGAGACCGAAAGTAGCCGAAATCTGAAAACAGATGTTGGGAGGAATATTGTCTTAATGAATGTGTGTAGAAAGAAATAGAATGATCCAGGTTGGAAGGATTTGACACTTATCGAGAAAATAAGTATGACCCTGTTACTCTCCTGTGAGGGCTCCCGTATCTTTTAGGATAAAGGCCAAGGTGCCCAGTTTACTTCATTGGAATCATTCTGATCAACCTGCAGTTTCCCAAATATGCCATTCAATTTCATGCCATATGCACGCCTTCCCTTCTCACCTTCCCAAACTCTTGCCTGTCTTCCAAAGTGCAGTCCAAGAGCTCCGCGTGAGACTTTCCTCACCTGCAGTGTGATTTCACACATCACTCTGAATGTTAATCAGTGAGTGGGTTTGTCATTCTCCTCCACTAGCATTTAGCTGTGCCAGGACAGGGACCACATGGTATTCCACATCGCTTCCTCAGTGCCTGGTACTATGTCTGGCACTTGGCAGATGCTCAATGAATGTTGAATGAATGATTGTTCATTTGTTCTACAATCTCCTTTCCCTCTCTTTTTAATTTTGGAGAAGGTTCTGGCCACAGAATCGTGTCCTCCATCTCTTATTTGGCTCTCCTGCTACCTCCAGGTGCTGTCATGGCTCCGAGATAGGAATGATAACCTCTGCCATAAAATAGAGCTGGAGAGGGGGACAGAAAGCTTTTCAAGTCTGGGTCCCAAGCTTCTGTCTTAAAGGATAAACAGGAGTTTGTGAGGTACATGAGGTAGCAGGAAAACATCTACAAAGACATAGAGCTATAATACAGAATATTAAAATATCAATTTTATCATTTACTGAGCACATATTTTATGATACTCTTGTTGAGTATTTATGTACAACATCTGTAAATCTGGCAACAGATTTACAGTGACGTACAACCTTTTCAGGATTCCAAAGGGAATATCACTTAAACAACAAATTGCTGCTCAGAAAAACTCAGTGATATGCCCAAGGTCACACAGCTCTCGAGGGGCATAGCTGGAATTCCAACCTTTTAAGCTTTTTTCACCACTCAGAGTTGTAGATGTGCTATAGTTTGGAATTGCTTTGTGACTCATATTCACCATTATTAAAATATGTGTGTTTGACTCTACAAATGTCTATGTTTTTTTCCAAATCTAAATTTTATGTTTGCTGAGCTCTTCTCTCAAAAAACCACAAGGCATCATGATTAAGGCAGTGGTCACAGCAAGAGAGTCCTGATTCCAATCTCAGCTCTGTCATTTTTTTCAGGTGTGGCCTGGGGTAGTGTTTTGCAGACAGGAAAGACATGACTGACATTTGTTTGGCTATTCACAGTTGATGAACACATGTAGTTTTCACAGTGCTAACTGCAATTAAAGGTGCTACATGCTGATTTAGACTTAAAAAAGTGGGCTTTAAGTAGTTAAACTGCAAAGCCCAAGTTGGGGATGTTGGAAAACTGTGTAATGTAAGGCGAATCAAATGAGTTGTTTGTCTTCTCGGAGGAACTAGCTAGTGTGGAAGTTGTTCTCTGCCCTACAGGGCTGTGGTCTGCAGTTGCATGGAGTGTTACAGCATTGCATGGTGTGAGGGCAGCGAGAGAACAAAAGGAGAAGGGACTCAAGAGGGCACACGGTAGCTGCCTGGGCATTGACCAGAAGGCATGCTGTGGTGAAGGCTTTCACAGGACAGAAGGACCCACATGGAGGAGGAGTGGCAGACTCTGGAATATACGCACACTCCAATATAGCAAATGGCCTGCACTGCATTTCTGCTGGGACACTGTGCTTTGGCTTGAGGTAACATCACATGACAACATCACATGCCTTTTCAACTGTAAATAACTTGTTCATTTCTAATTTGAGGGCCTTTTCCACTTATTTACTCATTTTTGTACATTTCCACATTATGATAGGAAAACCAAAACAAAGAAAGTAATAACAATGTGTATTGTCAATAAATAACTAATAAATTTCAAGTAGGCCATCATTTAAAGGAATTGTATTTGGCTTTCAGATAATCTCTGAAAATGCCCACTCCTCAGACCACAGCCCCTCGTGGTACGATTTCAAAGGAATCCTTTAGCAATATTGAACAACAATACTAGCTGCAGCTTACTGACGGCCACATGGCCTTCCCCGTCTCCTATCTCACTCTTGACAATAGTAAAATTCCTATTACTGTAGATGAAGAAATGGAGTCTCATATATTTAAGATAATACCATGTTATTCCCAGACTCTTAAGACAGAGCTCGGAGTCAGGCTCCGAGCTCTTTGTTCATGTTCATGTTCAGTTTTTTGCATACTAGCAAAGTTCTTCATGCCTCAGTTTCCTCTTCTGTAAAATGGGGATAATAATGTTTACCTCATAGGGCTGTTGTGAAGAGTCAAGGAGATGGTTTGTGTAAGAGGCTCAGCACATGACATGTGGATTTATTGGTAGGACTCTACAGGTGGAAGCTGCAAGGCATGATAGCTTGTACCCAACTCTACACTTCCTTTGCTCCCTTTGCAAGAGGATGCTGCAGACTTGGAATAGAGCCAGCCCTTGGGTATGTGCACCAAACACATTTGTCTTTCTGATCACGCCCCAGCTGGGATGATTGCTTTCCAGAAAGGCAAGAACTTTTCTTCTTTATTCTGATGTGCCTGGCTGAAATGCCTTGCCAGCTGCCTTCGGTTTGGAGTGCCCCCTTCTCTAGTCAACTGTATCTGCAGTACTGTGGGCTGGGAATTTGTGGTTATGGAGGCTCTGTTTGTCTGTCTGATTGCCTGGAGAAGTGCTTCTGTTTTCAATTGTTTGGAAGTTCTCAATAGGGGCTACTTATCAGCATCAACAGATGAGTGGCTAATATATGCCCATGTTTGGTAAATTTTACCTTGAGAGATTCTGCTTCAGCAGCATCCAGAATTTGAATTTTGAAAAACTTTTACTCATTGATTTGGATGCACAGCCTATTTGAGAATCACTGAGAGATACATCTGGTCCAAGGAGAATTGAATGTATCTATCAGATACCCTCTTCAGTGTGACTCTCAGAGGGCTTTTTTAGTCCTACATGGTGCATCTGTAAATAGTGACTTTAATAGTGATTGAACTTTTAGATATGTTAGGCCATTGAATTATCTCCACAACTCATAAGGCAGGCAATATTGTCTCCATTCTACAGATACAGAAACTGAAATCCAGAAAGATGCTGTAATTTGCACAGCCATTCAGCAAACCTAGTGTTCTTACATAGGTTTCCCTGGCTTCAACTCCAGGACTGGGCTCTTTGTCCTGCAATACAGGGAGGTGAAACAGGTGAAACTAAAGGTCTGTTCATTTCACTGAGGTCATGAGCTGAATTAAATTACCTTAAAAGTCATACTTTAAGGAGCTACAGTAATGAGGTTTTGATAAGTTCAGATCAATGCCTTGTAAATGTGAGCAGGCTTTATGGAGGAGGTGATTTCTGGCAAGAGCTTTGAAAGAAGGACCTCGTTTAAATTGGAGGTGAGGAGGTGGGTGTGTGGTGCATGGGCGTGAGGTGAGGGAAAGTGGAATGAAAAAAGCCTCCAACACACATGGCTGATGCTTTTGGGAAAGGGAATCAGAGACGGCAGAGAACCTTTGAGAAGGTGTCAGGGAATCAGCTTACCTTTGAAATTACTTGAACCCCCCCCTTGAAATAGGAAGCCCTTAAAAAATATTCAAGTAACTTCTCTGCATTCTCTGGTTGATGAGCTTATGGAAATGACATCTCCTCTTGCAATTTGACTATTAGAGCAGAAAAAATGCAAAATTAAATAGAATGATTGAATTGAATTCACCTCTGTTGATACGGAGAGGGATTTCTTCCCTTGCATTTATTCAAGTACTAGTTGGATGGCAGGATATAATTAAAAGCTAATATTAACCTCCTTAAGATAATCAGCTCAATCACAAGAAAATTTAACCTAAGAGTTGAATATGTATACATATTATAATCTTCCACGATCTTGGGGGTAAAGTTATGAGAATTTCTAAAGCAAGATTTTAAAATATAATTTCGAAGATATTCAAACTGAAGTTTCTTAGTATACTCATTCATTTCTTCATTCAGCAAACATTTCTGACTACCCGTTCTGGGTTTCAGACACTGGGTTACTTATAGAGAAGACAGACCGTCCTTCTCTGCTCTCATTGAGTAGGAGAAGGCAGAAAAGTAAACAGAGATTTTTAAATTGTGGGTTTTTTTTTTTTTTTTGCTACAGCAGAGCTGTGCTTAGAGGCTAAGTTTGCACAGAGAAGAGAATTCAGTCTAGGAGGAGCTTTAAATAAGATCAATATAACTTAGCTAAGCAGATCAATGCCTCGTATGTGCAATGCAGATAAAAGAGAGAATGGTGAAGTCAGTGTGTCATCAACAGTAACAATTGCAACAGCAATATCAACAACAAACAAACACAGCTCAGTAGAAATGCAGCTTTGGACTTAGAATGTGATCATGGAGCATGGTGAGATGCGATAAGGATGGGAGGCAGAGGTATGCCGTCAAGGGCTGAGTTTGCTGGGTTCATAAACTTGGATTTCACCCTAATGGGGAGTCAGTGAAGATCCAGGAATGGACATTGTTTTCTGTTTTGTGTTTAAGTATGAAAGTAATTTACTGGTGTCTACAGTTGATAAAGATACAGGGGTAAATGTAAGGAATCAGCTCAAGGATGAGAACTAAGGATTTGACATTTCCAGGGCTCTCCATCGCTCATCCCTCCCCTTCTCTCTGAATGTCAGCCTTTGCCTTTTCCATTGCAGCCAGCCTTTCTCACATGGCTGAAGACATGATAAAGAGTTTATTTTCTCAGTGTCTGTGGCACAGTTCTAGAGAAAGACTCCGGTTGGCCTTGTGTGGCAAACCATTCTAGATAGTGATGGAAGATACTTGACAGACTGGATATTAAAAAGCTCACGTCAGAGGATAGATGGCAGAGCAGCAAGAACAGAGGCAGGGAAGAGAGAGGTGATGAGTCCTGAATTGACGCAGTGACAAAGAGAATGGTGAGGAGAGGTGGAATCAAGGATATGAAGGAGGCAGAAGTCACAGAACTTGAGGATGGCATGACGGGGAGAGGGAAGGGAATGAGGAGTGTGAGGAATATGGTGTTTCATTGGTTTTCTTTTTTTTTTTTTATATATACTTTTTATTGCATTTTAGGTTTGGGGGTACATGTGAAGAACATGCAAGATTGTTACATAGGTACACACATGGCAGTGTGATTTGCTTTTCTACTTGATCAAGTGGGTAAATGGTTGTCCTATTTACTGAGGTATGGAAGAGAAGCAATATATAATGGGAAAGAAAACATTCATTCTTTCTATTTTACTTACTATTATTATTTAAATAATTTTCTCTGATTTTTTCAAAGGCGTTAATTTTTACCTTTGATTTAAAAACCTGTAATCAAATTAAAATTTCATTGATATTATCTGAAATGGGTGACATCTTACTAATGTGGATTTCATTAGCAGATTAACAGATGTAGCTACCTTTCAGTAATTAGGCTGGGAAAAGCAGCTGGGAGAATTTCAAGAGAAGAAGGTTATGTAATATCTAATAAGACAGTGCAGGAATGGTTGGGGTCCATTCCCCAATGTCCATGTGGCAAAAATGGTTTGCCCTAAAACTAAACAGGTAGATCTCTCGACAAGCTTTTTTCCAGAAATTTTGTATGTTTGTAAGCTTTCTGAACATATTCAGTAACTGTATTTTCCTTTTCTTAAAAATCAACATAGTTTAGACATTTTACTAATTAAGTCGTCTCTTCTAGTAGTTTGAGCTAGTTTGAGCTAGTGAGATTTATTGAACTTTGACTTGAGACATTGAACACTAACATTTTATGCACATATTGTATCTTTGTACATGGTCTTTCCTCTGCCTCAAATGTTCTTTATCATATTTCCTGCTGAGAAGCTTCTAACTTATCCTTAAAGACTGCATTCAGATGTCACCTTTTCACTGTGATGATATCCCCTAGAAAAAATTAATCACTTTTCCCCTAAGTCTTACCAAGTGGTAGCCCAGTGGTGAAGAACATGGAGTTTGGCTTGACTTGTGTTCAAGTCTGTTTCTGTGAAAATTAGGCAAATTATTTAACCTCTCTGAGCCTCAGTTTGCTTACTGTGCAATGGGATTAGTACAGTGCTTTTTAAGGTTGTTGTGGAAACTGAGTGATACGATAGACGTGAGATGCTTAGCACAGTGTCTGGCAGACAGAAAATGCTCAATAAATGATGAATGAGTAAATGAATGAAATGATAAACATATGCTAAAAGAATGGCCCAAAATAAAAGGCATCTACATGCTCTGTTTGGTTGCTAGATGGTTGTTACAATATTTGACAGTGGAAATCCTGACATTCAGATTAATGTCTTCATGTTTATTGAGCAGTTTGAAGTCTCAAGGGGGGTATTGCTTCTCAGTACTGTATTTATTCTTATCTCAATGTGATGATAATTCCCCTTTCCAAATAATTGAAGTATCTTGTGTACCCCATAAGTATACACACCTGTTATATATCCAAAGAAATAATTAAAAAGAGAAAGAACAAGAGATTAAAGGACTTCCTGGATTGTGCTGATATAGAGAACCCATGTTCCTGCCTTCAGGGTGTATTTGAGACTCAGCTTAGCTCGTTTTAATACCCTACAGGAATGGGCACAGGATCCAAGCTGGACCAAGCAGAGTCCATTCCTGGAATCTTATTTGTGAGGCTGGGGGAGAGAGGCTCTCTGTGCTAGGAGCTCATCCACCTGTGTTACCTCTCACTGCTGCATGGAGGAAAGCAATCTGCAGTGGGCCAAAATGAGGTCAACATGCAGGAAAAAAGAGTCTTGATGATGTTTGAGTCCCTGAGGCCTGGTCTTCCCTTGGTCATCCTTGTGAGGTGATCTATACATTCTTTTTTTTTCTTTTCCCTTAACATAGTTTGTGTTGGGCTTTTTGATTCAAGACTGTTGACTTAAATGAATTCTTTATGATTCCTGCCACCACCCTATGAGGGTGCTAAAACTGGTAGCTGTTGCTCCTCTTTTTTTTTTTTTTTCAGATGTAAAACCCAGGCACAGAGAGAGAGGCTACATGACCTATGCAAGAATACACAGCTAAGTGGCAAAACGGGGTCCAAATTCAGGTCTACTTGATTTTAAAACCTTTGCTGCCTTGATTCCCTCTGTCGACAAGTGGCTCTGATACCTGCCTGGGGCCTTGATCTTCCAAAATACCAATCTATGTGGCTGGGGAGATGCTGTCTCTTTCCTGGGTAGCTCATCACTCTGTCCTCCCAGATTCAAGGTTGAGAGCACATTTGTGTAGTCAGCTCCTATTTTTATCTGTCTCTACATTATTTGCAGATTTTTATATTTAAACTCTTCCTCACTCCCTTTCTAAGCAACTTAGGGACCGTGAAGAGCCTCTTTGCCAGGCTGCCTCTGACCCGCCCTGCTATGGGTCCATTAATCTCCCAGACTGCGAGGAAGGATATGACTGCCCCAGACAGCATTCTTTAAGAGACAGTAAAGACAGCCAGAAGGACATGACTAGAATTTAAACTGCAGTGGCCTGCTTAGGGCAGGAGGGTTTGGTCTAGGAGGAAAAGCAAGCTGGCAGCTTTATTTAGTTTATTGATTCATTATATACAGAGTTACATATAATGGCCTGATTTGATAATTCATGAAATAAGTATGTTCATTGCCAACTATAGGAGCAATTCTAGGAACAGAAAAGAATAAATCCAAGAGATAGTGTGTGTATCTGCCTACATGCATGTTTTATATTCTTATTAATGATTTAAATTACATTCAACTGTGTTTATAGGTGTACCTTTACCTATTATAATTTTCTACTATTTTCCTGATCCATTGTAAAGACTGCAAATTATAATAATATTTCTTTAGGATTTTAGTTGTCAGTTTTAATCCTAAAATAGTTTTTCAAATATTAAGAATGAGCTAGAATTGTATTCTCAGTCTGCACCATAAGGGGTTCTACGTCGGCTTAGCCATCTTCGTGTATAGGCTGTATTGATTGTAACATTGGGCAGGGCCTCTTTATTTCAATTATCATGCCTTTAAAGCTCTTCACTCCCTTCTCTGAACTAACGCCTCTTCTGTCTTGGTCTCATATGCTTCAGACGTTTTCAACTTTTTGGCACCAACATCTCTGCTTTCTGATACACAATGCACTTACAATTTTTGGTTCAATGTTGTCTTTCTGGCTATATTGCAAACGCTAGGCATCCCCTGAAACAGGGTTTTGTACGTTTGTGTTGAACAGATATTTGTTGAAAGAAGCAATGAGCTATAACCTCCTATAGCATGTCTTCAGGGTCACTCAGGTCATTTGGGCTGACTGGGAAGTGGGAAATGGGGCATAAGTGGCCTCCCATTTCCTCCACTGTGGTAGGCATCAATCATGCCCCTCCTGTGGTGAGCCATGCTCTTGATGGGAGTAGAAGGAAGATTGTAAACTGCTGCATATCAGGATTTCTAGTATCCACCCCATTGTATTATGGTTATATGTCATCATATCTGCTTCCTCCATTGAACTGTAAGGTTCTGAGGTTTGGGGGATAAGGTCTTATTCATTGCCCAGTGTCTTTATTGGCAACTAGTTATTGGTAAAATTACTAATATTTGTTGAGTGCTGACTATGTGCCACGTATTATAGTAAGCACATTCCATATAATTTGCTATTCCTCCCAACATCATATCAGGTAAGACTATTATTATACCCATTTAAAGATGAGAAAACGGGAGGTAACAGTGATTTTAAGTACCTGTTAAAAATCGTGCCTATAAGACCATAAATGATAAGGCAGATTCAGGCTGTATAGCTCCATTCTTAACCACTACTACCTCTCATATACGTTTTGATCAAGTTAGGTTTGAGGTTCACAAGTAAGCCCTGTCTGAGATCTCAAGAGAAAGAAATGCTACCTCTCATATATGTTTTGATCAAATTAGGTTTGAGGTTCACAAGTAAGCCCTGTCTGAGATCTCAAGAGAAAAAGATGCAAGTCATTTGAGACCAGGTAAGAGAGTTAGACAAGCACACCCAGAGTCAGGCCAAGTAGGCATATATCATTTTGCCTTAGAATGTGGGCATCTGGAATGGTGAAGAGGGATGTTCCCAGTTCCTCCTTGATGCAGGTGTGTAGACCCAAGTAGGGTGCCTTTTTCTTGGGGAAGCAATGAGTACCTAGTAGATGGTAGTGGCAGTTGGGTGACAGTCCTATGTCACATGAAGCCAGTTTATCATAACGCTTAACAGCAGGTGTTGTAAAGGCAAATAGCTTGGCTTAGCATGATGCCTGACATGTAGCAAATGCTCTATACATGACAGCTATCCATACCACCATTTGAGAGTATTTCAATTATTCAGAGCAAACACTGTGTCCATGAAGATCAGGACACTAGTGCTTATGCATTCTCATGGAGCTGAAGTTCTACAGAGGCAGGAACCCCACCAGAAGCGTGGTTTTATCCCAGAGGTAACTGCTCCCCACAACCTAGGATGTATAGTTGCCACGCCTGTGAAATATCTGGACCTCAAAGAAGGAGGAGTGTAGCCTGGCCCAGTGCTGAGTCCTTCCCATCCTGCTTGTGGCCATTTCTGTGAAGAAGTTACGTCTGTTTTCATTTCTCTTATCCATTAACTCACGCAAGGCATTTTCCAGTTAATTGAATTCACTAGAAGCCTGCCTTCTGTGATTAGGTGTCCTGCAGCCTGAGCTGAGAGGAATAAGGGAACAGGCAGAGAGGCAAACATCTTGGTGAGTGCGATTCAATCTGCTGCTAAATTTAATCATCTGTACATTTCTGGTTTCTGTTCTCATTCACCACCTGCAGTGATATGTTTAAAATGCTCCTGACACATCAGCAAGGTGGGCAGTGTGCCAAGACCATGGCTATCCATTTTCACTTCATTTTGTATATATCTCTAGTAAATATAAGGTAGCATTTTTCCTCTTCTCTCAGCACTTGCAATTCCATACGGAGAAAGACAGGACTGCAGTATCTGCTCCAAATTCATCTCTGAAATAGGTTTAATAACATCAGCCCTCCTCAAATTTTCCTCTATCCAGAAGAAAATCGGCAGACCTAGCAGCTCATAGTTTTGGAGCTATCATTTTATATTACATCAAACACATTCCTACATCTAAATCTTGCATGATAGAAAACTGATTTAAAGTTTCACCTGATAAGATGTAGTCAAGTCAAAGATTTGGAAACATATAATTAAGCATGTATTCATTTTCAGTTTTCTTTCTGTGTTCTGTGGTCAGTATTTTTTATTGTCAGGCTTTACACCTCTTTTGTAGGCCTCTGAAAAGCTCGTAGACCCCAGGTCCTGTCCTGTATCCATAGTGGCTGACAGATTACATTGGTCATGCCTGGGCCACACTGGGAGCTAAAAAGATCTAGACATTTTATTGTCTGTCCACCATGATGAAATTTCCTAAAATGGAAGAAAAAATTGCTGCTGTGTGACAGCTGAGAGCACGGGCTTTGGCGTCAGTTTGGAGTCTCTATGACCAGAGCCTCAGTGCCTGCCTTTGTTAAAATTTGAATGATGATAGTACATGCTCATTATTGCTGCTTGATTAGTATCTGTGGTGGCTTGCGATGTGTTGACCTGGGGAAGCTGAAGTATCCTTCCCAGAATTCTCTTCCTTGTATGTTTCCGGTTGGAGTGGGTGAGCCACAGCAGCAGTTTCCGTGGGAGATGTGCAAGGTGCAGGTGAAGCAGCAGCTCTTTTGTTGTTCACACACACTGTTGCCTGTCTGCTGGCTCACCTGGCCCGTAGAAGGTAGGGACCAGGCCTGCAACAGTCCTCTGGATCCTTCTTCAGCTTCTCTTCTCTGGCTCCTGGGCCAGGTGTGTCCAAGAGGAAGTGTACTTGCTTCTGTAGGACACTCACACCGCCAAGATCAGAATAAAAATATAACTGGCCATCCTCATGGGCTCCAGCTTAGTCTTACTCTCTCCCCCGCTTTACATCCATCTTCCCTCCTTGACTTTCTCCTCTCAGAACTGCACAGGCCAGCATCAGATGCAATGACAATCAGCTCCCACAACTGTGTGCGATTCAATCCCTGTAGCAAATCACTTTCTGTATTTGCTGCGATCTGTTTCTCTCATTGAGCCTCGACTGAAACATTACCCAGTCATCACTGTTGTTTAAATGAGATAAGGCCTGTGCAGTGCATAGTTCAGGACCTCGGTTGTGTTAAATGACTGATAAACATCTCCATTACAATCCCGAAAGACAGACATTATTTGACTAACACAAATCTAAGTCCAGCACCTAACACAGAGCCTGGCACATAGCAGATGCTCACTCAATAAACTTGTTGAATGTTTTTCATCACAAGAGAGAAATGGAACTATATGTGGCAACACATGGGAGTGGAGTGGGATGTGGTGGAATCAGTTGAGTAATAGGACATCTATATTTAAGAATATTATTTTGAAGAAATGCAATTTATCATTTCAAATTCATAGGGCAGTCACCTAGGGCAACATCACACACTCCAAATTTAAATAGTTGCTGAGTATGTTCCTTGGGCTCAATTTGTACAGTTAGATACTAACAAGTATATTCAAATAGATGTTTCTATGGTACCTGAAAATAAAACTAATCTCTTAAGAGGTTTGCACATTCTGACAACTTTCTCTCATCACCTTTCTCTACTCTGGTGTCCTCTTCGTCCTGGGTGAGGGTTCCTTTTCCCCACATGGCCCTGTTGACACCAGAGAGTTCCACTTTCATCTTCTTCAGCTACCTGTATCATCACAGCCCTTCTCTGGCTCTTGTCTTCACCCTAAATTGAGTCATCTCTGAAAGCTTACCTCCAGTTTTATAATAAACCACCCCAAACAGCAGTCATTTATTCTGCTCATAAATCTACGAGGTTGTCAGGATGCAGCAAGGACAACAGCAAGGATAAGGTCTCTGCTCTGTGACATCTGGGGCCTTGGCTGGGATCATTCAAATAACTGGGCCTGGAATAGTGGAGGGCTATCCAGTCATCTCTTTCTTCTCATAGTCCCGGGACCTCTCTTTGTGGCCTCCCCACATGGTGTATCCAGCATTGGAGGCCTCAGAATAGCTGGACTTCTTATAAGGCTTCTCAGAGGCTTCTTTCTCATCCCCCAAGCTATATACCTCCAGATAATCATTTGTGTCATGTTTTCAGTAAAGGTAATCCTTATACCCAGATTCAGCTCAGATTCAAGTATATGGAAATTATATACTTGAATATAATTTAAATGGGGAAAATAGCAAAGAATCTGTGGCCCCTTTAAGGAAATGGCTTATGTGATTGTGGAGGCTGAGAAGTCCCACAAGTTAGAGGCTCGGGGAAACCCATGTTGTAATTCAGTTTGATTCTGAAAACCTAAGAACCAGGAGAGCTGGAGGGCAGGAGAACATGAGGTGAGATGTCTCAGTGCAAACAGTGAGGCAGGAAAAGGGATGAATTCTTCCTTCCTCTGCTTTTTGTTTTATTCAGATCCTCAGTGGACTAAATAATGCTCATGTGCACAGGGGAGGAAATCTACTGAGTCCCCCAATGCAAATGCTACTATCACCTGGAAACTCACTCATAGACAAACACATAAATAGTGTTTAACCCGCTATCTGAGCATCTGGTGGCCCAGTCAAGTTCACATATAATGTTAACCATCACATACATTATTTTTGATTCCTTTGGTCACCAGCTCCTTTTCTCCCATCTGTCATTGTCTTTTTTCAGTGTGCTTATTCATGGAGACCTTGGGTCATTTGATGTCTCTGTTTTCTTCCTCCCCTAGCTTTATAGTCTCCCTTTTCCAGTCTGGACTTCCTGGTCCACCACTTTACCACTCTTGGTGTCCTTGTCCCTTTAACTTTGTCACAGCCTCTCAGCAAAGTCTCAGCCGTGGCGTCATCCAAACAGCAGTCTCAGCACTCCTTCACAGGCTGTTGGGAGTGCCAAGGAAATGCATGCGTTGGCGACCTGGGGACGTCGGACCCTCCTTAGAACCACTTCTCAGCCCAGGATGCTCCGTCTCCACTCTCTATAGCAGCAATCTCAGACCTTCCCCACTCTCTGACTCTAACCTTGGCGCTATCTCATACTTCCTTCTTCATTCTCAGCAGATAGCCTTGTTTCCTACTTCACACAGAAAAATAAAGGCTCTCTCATTTCCTGGGCCCTCCTTCTCTAAGACAAATATGTCTGCATCTGCACCTCCCTAGTACTTTCCTCTGACTCACTGGCGGTCAGGCAGGTGGTCCCTCCTGGCTAAGGCTGAGCTCTCTGTCAGTGCTCTGCTCCATCTCTCTCAGCTTTCTCAGGAGCTTTGCTCCATCACGAATTCTTTTTCTCTCCCGTATCTTCAGTATCTTCCTTTTAGTGGTACTTTCCTTTGACCGAGTAGGAGTATCAACAGCAGGAGAAGCTATTTATCAAGCGTTTATGATGGGTCAGGCACCACCTAAGCACATGGCATCTCATAACTTACTTAATATTCACCACGTATCTAGTTGATATTGTTATTATCTCCATCTTACAGATGAGCAAAAGGGGATCCTGAGAAGTCAGGAAACACCCTCAAGATTGCATAGCTTCTGTATGGTGGTGGAACTTGAACTCAGAGTCTGGCTCTAGAAGTCTCAGTGCTTGACTGCTACAGTATACTGCCTTGCTGCTTGCTGCTTCATTTCTTATACAAATGTTCAAGGAAATACACAACATTTTCTTTCTACCATTAGCTACTGCCGTCTCTCTCTCTCTTTTACACCAATTTCTTGAGTTACCTTCACAAAATACCATCTTTATGTCCTCACTTCATCTTCAACTGCTCCCACAAGTTCACTGAAAACACTCAGGCACCCACACTCCCATATTTTGATTTCAGTCCTGATTTTTCTTGATACCTTTGTGATACTTGATGTCCCTGACCAGTGCTTGTCCAATTCCCTTCTTTCTTGAATTTCCCATGTGTTTTTCCCTGTGTCTCTGACAGCTCCTCACTCACCTCGGCCAGCCCTTCTACCTCTGTGTTGCTTTTCTCCTTACAGTTCTTGTTCCTTAGGCTTCCATCTGTGCCTGAATCTTATCTCCTCAGGTGAGTGCATCTGTTCTCAATGTTATCGTTATACAAACTCTATGCTAATTACTCTGAAATGCATATTTCTGGCTCAGATATCTGCTCAGAGCTCCAGCTCCATTTATAAAACTGCTGGCTGGAGACCTGGCTGTCTAACAGTGTGCATCACCCCCTTGGAGGGGCTGGTGGGCAGTGGAAAAGCTAGGGAAGGTAGGTAACTTGATGATGTGACAAAATCCAAGGGAAGCTGGAGAGAAACAATGGCAGTTCTGGATGACTCCGTGAGTTATGAGAAATGGAAAGACACAGATTTGGGATGACTGTGTAAATCTCCATGTGGCCTGTGAATGAAGAAATGATGTATAATATAATATCATGGAATAGGATTGTTATGGTCTTCATAGAAACCACAAATAAAATATACACAAAACTATGCTGGCTCTTTTCCTTTGCAAACCTGCTATTCTTGTTATCTTTGAATCAGTGACTTGGTCCGTAACTCACCTCATCACCCAAACCAAATTCTAGACCATTTGCTCTTTTGTTGCTTCTCATATCAAATTAGTCTATAAGTCCTGTTGATTGTACTTCCTAATTGCATTTTGATTTCACTCAGGCTTCTCTGTCATCACTCTGATTAAATTAATCCAGTCCATTACTATAGTCTGTCTGGACTCTTTTTTTTTTTTTTTTGAGATGGAGTCTTGCTTCGTCACCCAGGCTGGAGTACAACGGCATGATCTTGGCTCACTGCAACCTCTGCTTCCCAGGTTCAAGGGGTTCTCCTGATTCAGCCTCCCAAGTAGCTGGGATTACAGATGCCCACCACCATGCCTAGCTAATTTTTGTATTTTTTAGTAGAGAGGGGGTTTCACCACGTTTGCCAGGCTGATCTTGAATTCCTGACCTCAGGTGATCCACCTGCCTTGGCCTCCCAAAGTGCTGGGATTACAGGCTTGAGCCACTGCACCCAGCCCCCCTGTCTGGACTCTTTCAAAAGCCTCTTGACTATTCTTCCAGCTGTCGTCTCACTGTCCTTTTAGAATGACTTATCTAAAATGCAAATGTGATTATATTATCCCTTCCGACCTTTTTGCAATTGTTCAACAACTCCTATAGCCTATTGAATAAAATTCAAATCCCTTAGCAAGACTTGTAGGACTCTTCATTATCTAGCTCCTGCCTTCTTTCTCCAGCTTCATTCTTTCCAATCCTGTGCATATACTCAAAGCCTCAACTAAATGGAACACTTTGTATTTCCTCAGCACTCCTACTCTTACCTTCTATTCCTTTTGCCTGAGAGGTTCTTTGGGTTTCATAGCCTGGTTAACTTTTCACTGTCCTCCCATCCCTATGCCATGTCACCTCCTCCAGGAAGCCTTCCCTGACCTGGCATTCTGGATTAGGCTCTACTCTTCTTGCACCCAAAGGACACTGTAGGAGAATATGTTCCTCTCTGTGGGGCTCTAAGTTCCTGAAGGGCAGGGACTGGGTTATATTTATCTGTATATACCCATTACTGAGCATGAAGCTTTTCACTTTGTAGAAGGCAACAAGTTTTGTCAGTTGATGGAGTGTGCTTGGCTAACTCCTTTCATTCTTTAAAATCATGTTCATTCATTCCTCCCCTAGGCAACGCCTTCCCTGTCCCAAGGTAAAATTAATTACTACCTTTTCTGTATTACTCCTAAACACTGTATTTACTTCATTTGTATTATTCATACCAACAATAACAACATCAATTTAATACTTAGCCATGTGTTTGGCCTTATGATAACTGCTTTAGTGCTGACTTGGAGACATGATCATCTTCAGTGTCTACAACACATTATGGAGTGGTTACTGTGATTATTTGTCATTTGCATTTTATAAAGGAAAAGACTAGGGTTTCAAGTACTGTGCTAAGCGCAGGGGTTATGACCTGAGAAAAATGGCCAGAGCTTCTGCCTTCTTGAAGTCTGGTGGGAGAGATGAACTTTAAATTAAACATTTCACAAATGATAGTAAAAGCTCACACTTCTTGAGAATTTACTTTTTGATAGGCACTCTTCTAGGTGCTTTACATTTTATTTTATGTTCCATTTTATTTAACCCTTATGAAAACCCTCAGAAGTATGTATTGGCATCTCTACTTTGCAGGAACGGATACCACAGTTTGGTGGAACTTGGAAATTTGCCCATGGTCCCATAGTCAGTGAGAGGAGTGCTAGGATTTGAACATTCAGTCACCTGCCTCCAGTCTAGTGCTGTCCTATGCTTGTGAGAACTGCGGAATGTTCTCTGAGAGTGTCACAGGGGGCCTGGCTTGACTAGGGTGAGGGCGAAAGTAGGGCTTTCCAGAGGAAGTGACGTGAGGGCTGAGAATCGAAGGATGAGCTGAGGGAGGAAGAGTTTCAGGCAAAGAGAACAGAATTCTTTGAGTCGACAAAAAAAAAAAAGTCAAACTGTAGAATATCTGGAGAGATTTATTCTGAGCCAAATATGAGTGACCATGGCCCGTGACACAGCCCTCAGGAGATCCTGAGAACATGTGTCCAAGGTGACTGGGGTACAGCTTGGTTTTGTACATTTTAAGGAGGCATGAGACATCATCAATCAAATACATTTAAGAAATACATTGGTTTGGTCCAGAAAGGTGGGATAACTCAAAGCGGGGGCTTCCAGCTTATAGGTAGACTTAAAAGTTTTCTGGTTGACAGTTGGTCCAGTTTATCTAAAGACATGGGATTGATAGAAAGGAATGTTTAAGATAAAGGATTGTGGAGACCAAAGTTCTGATTTGCAGAGGAAGCCTTCAGGTAGTAGGCTTCAGAAAGAAGAGGTTGTAAAATGTTTCTTTGTCAGACTTAAAGTCTGTTGATGTTAATGCCAGAGAGATATAATGAGGCATGTCCGACCCCTGCTTCCCGTCATGGCCTGAACGAGTCTTTCAGGTTAAATTTTAAGAGTGCCCCGGCTGAGGAGGAAGTCCATTCAGATAGTTAGGGGACCTTAGAATTTTATTTTTTGCTTACATTTGATTTACATGTATATCTTCTTCTAGATTGGAATTGTGGCTTACTCATTTTTGTGTTAACACTACTATATATATTTATGTTCGTACGGACAGGTATATATACATCTCCAGAAGTATGGTAGTTTGCACATAGCAGGTACTTAAATGCTTGTTAAAAAAACACAAAAACACATTTGTTACCTCAACAAGGCTGTCTTCTTTGATTCTTTACACATAAACTCTAAGGTAGACACAACAAAGGTAACACATTCTTGTTGCTGATTACCTTTGAAAAGGTAATCAACAACAAAAATGTCAACAAAATAGAAGAAGTGATTTGCTTAAGGTCTTCAAAGAGACACAGGCAGACCAGAAGTCAAATCTCTGAACTTGGCCGTTCTCTGTGACACCTTCTTATCACAGTGGCTTGTCCTCTGGTTACTTCCATTGTCCTTCCAGACAACTGTGGTCATGGGAAACTGAATCTGGGCATGGCCACAGAACCTGAAAGATGCATAATATCTCACTAGCAAAGAACCTAATCCGTCTGGGAGACATTTACACCGCGCTAGCACCAGAGAACTTCTTACCAAAGTGAAGCATGGATTTTCTCCATTGTGAGCCAGTAGGTGTCACAATTTACCCAAGAAGAGCACAGCCAGGGCTGTATGGCAGCCTCTGTCATGTCCCAGGTATTCTACCTGAAAGGCTAATATGGACAGTTCTCTCATCCTTTGTTGATTATTTGGTCAGCTGGCAGATAGTTGACCCCTCCACCCATCCTGAGACGTGTGGCAGGTGGGGACAAAGTCTTCCAAAGCTTTGGTCAATTCAGTTTCTTTTCTCTTTGGCCAGAGACCTTGTGGCGCTTCTGAGGCTGCCGTCTGCATTGCGCTTCCTGTCTTTGTTTTCTCTGTTCCCTGGATGCCTCTTCTCATCACCTCTAAGGTAGCTCCTGGGTGATTTTGGGTCTCCAGCTTTTTTGTTTTCCTGACTACCAGGGTCAAAGTGAAGCCCCAATGGCTGCTCTGCATCTGCCTTTTAGAGCTTTTTTTTTTTTTTTAATTTAAATATATTGATGATAAAACCTCTGTATCCCTTATTCCCATGGTTTCCCTGGACTAGACATGCTTTTCTGTCTGCCCACACTAAAACTAGACAGATGTTAATATTATTTTACTACTACAGGTAAGAAAATGGAGGTTTCATTAGAAAAATAAATTAATAGAGGTGAAACAACTAATACCTTGGAGTGTTAGAATTGAAATCTTGGTCATTTTGATTCTAAAGTCCTTGTCCTTCATGTGAGCCCTGAGAGGCTCAACCCTGACCTTGGACATGTACATCTTCAGGCTGTGTGTGGGGAGCTGTGTCTGCCAGCCTTAAAAGTAGGCTCCTGAAAAATCCTACAAGTGTGAGAGAGAAAATGTTGGAACCTCAGAAAATTATTTGCTTCTATTTAGGAAGCCTGGGTTTCCTGTAGTGTTGCTGGGTGGAGGAGGTGGACAGAGGAGTGTGGAGAGAGGAAAGCAGAAAATCAAGCCCTTACACTTTGTTCTAAATGGTTCCTAGATAGGGTTGGACATGCAGCTCTGGGAAGGATATCTTTTATTGGCGAGAGAACAAAGAGCCTGGAAATATAATAGGTTAGGCTGGAGGAATTGCTCTATGAAAAATACCACAGGACACTCAGGCTCTCTGCTGTTTCTCAAATGGGTGGCTGACAGGTCCCAATTTATAAAGGAGCAAATATAGGAAATAAAAGGCTTAGTTAAGTTTGACTGAATCACATTTCCCATGGAGTCGGAAATGACAAGTAGTGATTTCCTATCAATCACACCTCAGGTGACTATTCTAAAAGCAAACTGTCCCTGTTGCTATTAAAAGCAGGAAAAAAAAAAAAAAAGGAAAGAACATTTCTTTCTGGGTATGGGTTTTTGCCCTTAACCTAACTCTGCTTGTGGCTGTTTGGAAGACTTTAGATGCAGAAATACCAGGTCCTAGGAGGAAAGTAGGTAGAGGAAAGTTTGGCTTAAGATGAGTTGAACCTCCTGGCTCCTGGAGGGAAGTTTCTGGAGACGTCCAGCCTCTTATGTTTGCCAGGGAGACAAAACAGCTCTTGGACCTCAGCTAACACAGAAATGATGACCCTGGCTAAGGCAATCCCCTGTTAGTGCAGTCTTTGTAGAGATGACAGAGAGTAGATTCCTTTTTCCTTGGCCGCACTCCTTCTCTGTGGAAGACAACTCTGGGATCTGACAGATCTCGGGATGGTGTTCAATTCTCCCTCTCGTGAGTGGCATTTAATAGAACTAGCCCTCTGCCTCTGTTGTGTTTCAACAGTTTTGTTGGATGAGCAGTGGCTTCGAGATTCTGGAGGACTTTCACAGGCCAGGGCAGTAGCAGGAAAAGTGAATTCTAGAGAAAAAGTGATTAAAGAAATATACAAGTCAGAGAAACTCTTCAAAGACCTCTTGAACATGTTATATCTTTCAGCTGTGCACACCTGGCCCTTTCCAGTTTGGCTCCAGTCGCAAATGCTGCTGCTCTTTCTACAATTGTCCGATATTACAGTTGGATGGGTGTAAGCTCTGTTTCCCCAGAGCCTGTTACAATTTTCATCCTTTTGGGGTTTTGCTTTTCCTTCTGCTTGGAGTTCTTTCATCATCATTCTTTTCTTGGTACACACATTTGACACTCAACTCAACTATCACTCCTTGGGGAAGTCTTTATGTAGGAAGTCACTCTTCCTTGTGGCTATGGCATGGCCTCAGCTGTGACACTTCTCATGAGATAAAGCAGTGTTTCTCAAACATTGCCCTCCTTAGATTACCTGGGGGATTGTTTAAAATACATATTCCTGGCCTCCAACCCCAGAGCTTCTGACCTAGCACATCTAGGGTGAGACCTAGAGGTCGCATTTTAAGCAGGAACCTAGGAGATTCAGATGCTTTTCTACTGGAGTCCCCTTGCTCCATCATATGATATGGAGAGTGACCTGACCATACCTTGAAAAGCTCTGTGGTAGGACAATTATTTGTTTTAATGAGTTTATTTTCCCTGCAATTATACTAGTTCTCGGGGCACAGATTAAGCCTTTAGAACTGGGCACAAAGCGTGGCAAATAACACAATTCCAGGGAGGAGGGAGAAAGGCTATCCCATTATGGATTTTACGAACCTTCTTTTTACTGATAAGGAACTGGAGGCCAATGACATGCAGCTGGCACTCAGACGCAGGGGTAAGTCTGAGAGTTATGGAGTAAGACCTGTATTTCGTATGCAAAAACAAAGGGGAACAGTCATAGAAGATAAACATTTGATGGGGTATTTTAGAATTTATCTTTTCTGTTCCATTTGTGCTCCTATGGAGTTTTAAGCTAGAATCTATCTTAGCTATTTCCACTACCATTTCTTCAGGCATGTAGTAGATATATTTTAGAAGTCAGCTAAGGGCATGCTCCATTCTTTGGAAATGCCTCCTCAAACCCGACGGGTACCCCAGCCTCCAGAAAGGATAGAATGATGTTTGTACAAGGTGACTTCAACTCTCAGTCATAATTGACCCTGAACTGAATATCAAACTCTCTCTTTAGAACTTGTACCAAGAGACCCGATGTTGTCAGATGGTAACGGGCAGAGGGGCTGTACAGTCATGTTGCAACTAGAGTTAGTACCATAGCAATGCAGAGCTCCATGTAAATTGATGCTATGAGGAAGGGCCTTACAGAGAAAGTGTGTGTGTGTGACAGAGAGAGAGAGAGAGAGAAAAAAAGAGAAGAAATGTAGTAAATTTTCTAGCAGAGACAAGGGGCCGTGTGGTTCCAGGAAGAGAGAGCTGGATAGGCAAAGGGGCCAGTAGCCCACAGGTTTTCCAGTTTTTATGTGGCTTATCTGTATTTCCTATCATCACATCCTATGAAATACTCCTGATTCCTTATAATCAGCCCTCCTTATCTCAAGCTAGCTTGAATCTGCACCTTGAACCTCAAGACAGTGAGCGAATGAAAGACCCACACACATTCTGAGTCTAAATAAGGGCATCTGCTGCCCCAGTTTCTCCTTGCCATTGGGAGGTCCCATAACAAGCTGCCATCTTGCATTTAACTTTTGTTAACTCCTTACTTGTTTTCTTTTCTTTCTTTCTATCTATCTATCTATCTATCTATCTAATCTATCTATCTTATTGCATTTTACCTTTTGGGGTACATGTGAAGAACATATGAGATTGTTGCCTAGGTACATACATGGCAATGTGGTTTGCTGCCTTCCTCCCCAGCACCTATAAGTGGCATTTCTCCCCATGTTATCCTTCCCTGACTCCCCACCCTCCACTGTCTCTGCCCTAGTTCCCCCCCACAGACTCCAGTGTGTGATGCTCCCCTCCCTGTGTCCATGTGTTCTCATTGTTCAACACCCACCTATGAGTGAGAACATGCGGTGTTTGATTTTCTGTTCTTGCATCAGTTTGCTGAGAATGATGGTTTCCAGATTCATCCATGTCCCTACAAAGGACACGAATTCATCGTTTTTCGTGGCTGCATAGTATTCCATGGTGTATATGTACCACATTTCCCTGTCCAGTGTATCATTGATGGGCATTTGGGTTGGTTCCAAGTCTTTGCTATTGCAAACAGTGCTGCAGTGAACATTCGTGTGCATGTGTCCTTATAATAGAACAATTTATAATCATTTGAATATATACCCAGCAATGGGATAGCTGGGTCAAATGGAATTTCTGTTTCTAGGTCCTTGAGGAATTGCCACACTGCCTTCCACAATGGTTGAACTAATTTACATTCCCACCAACAGTGTAAAAGTGTTCCTATTTCTCCACATCCTCTCCAGCATCTGTTGTCTCCACATTTTTTAATGATCGCCATTCTAACTGGCATGAGGTGGTATCTCAATATAGTTTTGATTTGCATTTCTCTAATGACCAGTGATGATGAGCATTTTTTCATATGTTTGTTGGCCTCATATATGTCTTCTTTTGTAAAATGTCTGTTCATATCCTTTGCCCACTTTTGGAATGGGCTTGTTTTTTTTTCTTGTAAATCTGTTTTAGTTCTTTGTAGATTCTGGATATTAGCCCTTTGTCAGATGGGTAGATTGCAAAAATTTTTTCCCATGCTATTGGTTGTCAATTCACTGTAATGATTGTTTCTTTTGCTGTGCAGAAGCTCTGGAGTTTAATTAGGTCTCATTTGTCTATTTTGGCTTTTGTTGCCAATGCTTTTGGTGTTTTAGTTATGAAGTCCTTGCCTGTGCCTATGTCCTGAATAGTTTTGTCTAGGGTTTTTATGGTGTTAAATCTTATGTTTAAGTCTTTAAGCCATCTGGAGTTAATTTTAGTTAATTTAGGTTTTGCCTAGATTTTCGTCTAGGGTTTTTATGCATTAAATCTTATGTTTAAGTCTTTAATCCATCTGGAATTAATTTTAGTGTAAGGTGTCAGGAAGGGGTCCAGTTTCTGCTTTTGGCACACAGCTAGCCAGTTTTCCCAACACCATTTATTAAACAGGGACTCCTTTCCCCATTGCTTGTTTTTGTCAGGTTTGTCAAAGATCGCATGGTTGTAGATGTGTGGTGTTGCCTCTGAGGCCTCTGTTCTGTTCCATTGGTCTATATCTCTGTTTTGGTACCAGTACCATGCTGTTTTGATTACTGTAGCCTTGTAGTATAGTTTGAAGTCAGGTAGTATGACACCTCCAGCTTTGTTTTTTTTTTTGGTTAGAATTGACTTGGCTATGTGGGCTATGTGAAGTTTAAGGTGGTTTTCTCCTTCTGTGAAGGAGGTCATTGGTGCTTGATGGGGATAGCATTGAATCTGTAAATTACTTTGGGCAGTATGGCCATTTTCATGATATTGATTCTTCCTAACCATGAGAATGGAATGTTTTTCCATCTGTTTGTGTCCTCTTTTATTTCATTGAGCAGTGGTTTGTAGTTCTCCTTGAAGAGTTCCTTTACATTCTTTGTTAGTTGTATTCCTAGGTATTCTCTTTGTAGCAATTGTGAATGGCAGTTTGTTCTTGATTTGGCTTTCTTTAAGTCTGCTGTTGGTGTATAGGAATGCTTGTGATTTTTGCACATTGATTTTATATCCTGAGACTTTGCTGAAGTTGCTTATCAGTTTCAGGAGATTTGGGGCTGAGATGATGCTGACTTCTTTTCTAATCAATTTTGGGCTAAAGTTGTTTTTTCCCCCTTTGCTGGTTTGTATGTCAATGTCTAGCTTTAGTCTCTAGTGAGAATATAGTGACACTTAAGTTCAGAATTAAAAAAACTCAAATTAATTTGCATTCCAAGGCTCACAATACCCGCAGGTTTTCTGCCTTTAAGCAGAATTTCTGCCTGCAGTAGCCAAGCCCAACAAGCAAGACCATCTTAACAGAGTTTCAAGCAGCACAATCCAGTGAAATATAAGCTCTGAGTACACTTCTCCTATTGAAGAAAGTGGCCTGACAGCAGAAGTCACATCAGTTATAGGCAGAATTAAACTTATGGAAGTCAACTGGGAAACTGTGGACTGACTTGGCTAAATGTTACATTGACCTCTGCAGCATTATCAACTAACCCATCAAATCTACACAAGTTCACTGACTGACTAGCACATCAATAAAATACTCTGCCTGGAAACCAGAGGTGCTAAGGGGGAAACTAGTTTTAGGGTCAGACATACCCACCTTGAAGTCTGTTCTACGACTTCTTTCAGGGAGCGTTTGAGCGAATTTACTGAACTTCTCTGAGCCTCACTTTCTTTAGCTGTAAAATGAGGTCAATAATGAATCCTCAGTATGTGTTTCCCCCCTGCCCCACCCGCCCATCAATATCTAAGGCTATGTAAGAGAACAGAGTTGAGTCTCTCCTACTTTCTCATTTAAATTAATTTTTCTGGCCTAGTGTAGTGGCTCATGCCTGTAAGCCCAGCAGTTTGGGAGGCTGAGGTGTGCCAGTTGCTTAAGCTCAGGAGTTTGAGACTAGCCTTGCGAACGTGGCAAAACCCTATCTCTACAAAAAATTGAAAAATTAGCCAGGTGTGGTGGCGTATGCTTGTGGTCCCAGCTACTTGGGAGGCTGAGGTGGGAGGATTTCTTGAGCTCACGAGGTTGAGGCTGCAGTGAGCTGCAGTCACACGACTGCCCTTTGCCCGGGCAATAGAGTGAGACTCTGTCTAAATATATATGGATTTCAAATTGCTGCCTACCAATAGGCCAGTTAACACTTGGCCCAGGTATAGCATAGTGACACTAAGTGGTTGTACACCTGCAGTAAGCAGATGTCTGCTAGGCTGAAGTTAGAAGATCTGGATTTTAGTGCTACATTTGAACCTCTCCTCTACCCCCTGTCAGCTATGAAAGAACGGAATCATTCCTTCTCACAGGTTGTTATGAAGATGGCAGGAGAAAACGATTGGGAACAAAAGATTAGGCAACTGTAGGGCTTTCACCAGAGAAGGCTGATGGTGGAAAGGACTCTGTAGTCGGCCTGAAGCCAAGGGAGCTGCCCTTGCAGGGAGGTAGGGTCTGAATCTGGCAGCCATCAGCCATGCTCCACTAACCTGGGGGAAGTTGAGGATGAATTAATGCAGAGTAGGGAGGCAGAATTATTTATTGAGTAATTAGTACCATCCTTTCATAGCATCTTTTAGGACCTTGCTGCTCAGAGCGTTGGTGAAACCTTATCTGAAACTTTTGACTCACACAATTCATTGGCATAATAAAATGGGATTTTTAAGCTTCTAAGTTTTTCATTAATTTGTAGATAGCAATAGTAACTGGAACAAATAATAGGATGCAGAATGGACATCACCCGGGAGCTCATTAGAAATGAAGGAGCTCAGGCTTCACCCAGGACCCACTGAATAAAAATCTGCATTTTAACAAGATCCCCAGGTGATCCATATGTGCACTGAAATTAGAAAAGCACTAAAATCTAGTGGGGAACTTGGAAGACTGGCTCTTTGCTAGCTTCTAATTAGAACAATGATGCAAATTGCAAAACGGACTAAAGTTTCTCTTGTCAGTTGGCTAGGATGAGGAAGAAAAACGTCTTTATTTTTTTAGTCCTGTTTTGCAAGGCATTCCCTTCAGCTGTTTTTTCTTTATATACAAAATTAGGTTTTGGACGGAAGATAATATATTTGTTTCATTAGCTCAATTGATAGCAACTGGGTCATCGGAACTGGGAATAAGGAAGAGTGTAGGAGAGAAAGGCAACAAACATGGGAGGAGCACTTTTTTGTTGTTACAGATTGGTTGATTCCTCACAAAAGCTCTGTAAGAAGTCTTATTTCCACTATTTTGAGATCAGAAATAGGCTCATAAAGGGTGAGTAGGTTGCTACCCTCATGCAAGGGGTAGAGCTAGAATTTAAAAGCAGGCCTGTTTGACTTTAAACATTATACCCCACTATTTCTTTCAGATACTGATATGGTTTGGCTGCACCCCCACCTAAATCATCTTGAATTGTAGCTCCCATAATTCTCACGTGTTGTTGGAAGGACCAGGTGGGAGATAATTGAATCACAGGGGTGATTTCTGCAATACTGTTCTCATGGTGGTGAATAAGTCTCCCGAGATCTGATGGTTGTATCAGGGGAAACACCTGCACTTGGCTCTCATTCTCTCTCTTGCCTGGTGCCGTGTAAGATGTGATTTTTACTTTCTGCCATGATTGTGAGGCCTCCCCAGCCACATGGAACTGTGAGTCCATGAAACCTCTTTTTCTTTATAAATTACACAGTCTGACGTATGTCTTTATCAATAGCATGAAAATAGACTAATATGGTTACTATTGCTGCTACTAATTAATACAAAACTTAGAAGCTTTAAACAACCGTTTCATTATGCCAGTAAATTCTACAGGTGAGGAATTCCAGACTAGGTACAGTGGGAATGCTTTGTCTTGTCTCTTAATGGATGGGGTGACTTTATGGCTGGGGCTGGACTCATAGATAGGCACCTTCACTTGTACATGAGGCAGCTGATACTGACCATCAGCTTGAAGCTTAGCTGATGCTTCTCCTCAGAATACCGACACATGGCCTGTCCATGTGACCTGGACTTTTTAGCAGCATAGTGGCCTCAAAGAAGCTGGACTTTTTAATGGTGTCTTTACATTCCAAATGTGAGTGTCCCAGTGAATAAGACAAAAGCTTTATCACCTTTTCTGACTAAGCCTTAAAAGTCTTATAGTTCCTGTTCTACCACATTCTATCGGAGTTACAGGTTAAGTAACTACAAATCTGCCCAGATTCAAGGAGAGGTGACAGAGATCCCACTTCTGATGGGAGGATCATCAAAGGCCATGTAGTTATTTTTCTTTAATTTCCTTAGAGTTTGATAGGATACCTTTGGAGTCTACCTGACGGGAGATAGTAGGTCATTTGCATCAAAATTTTTGCTTCACTGTTGCATAGGACCTGCTATATGTAGTCATAAAGCAGCAGATGCAACCACAGGGCAGTTCACATCTGAGGACACCGACTGACTTGTTGACATCTTCCAGTTATCTTTGTAGGTCTTGCCAAAGTAAGTAGAACTTCCAAACTGTAATATAGAACTCCCAATTCAAACTTCCACTGGAGATTGAAAAAAGCAAGGTGGAGTCTTTGTGTCACCTGGAAGAAAGTTTCATGTATGGGAGGTGGTCACTGGATTGGTAATTTCTGACACAGATGTTGAAAGGCACTCACATTTCTCCATTACTTTCAGGGTTCTCTTGCTTTTTGTACTGTCTTGACCTGATTTACTTGGACAAGAAAGACTTCTATTTTCCAAGATATTTTGCTTCTCAGTGTGTTTGACTCAAATGTCAAGAGGAAATAGAAGAGAGAATGTGGGAAGTGTTAGGGAATCCAAGGGTAAAAAGCCCTAGGTAGGTTTAAAAATCAAGTCTCTTCAGCTTGATTCTGATGGATTCCAGCTTGGAGGATGAATTAGTCATCCTCGAAGTTGTTTATCTCTGTTGAGAATACCTGAAAAGAGTCTTCTAAATGGTTCACGGAGTCTAGAGGGAAGTATCTCATCTAACATCATTAAATGTCATAAAGATCATTGCTGTCTGACTTCTAGGAGAATAATCCATGCCTAAGAAGAGAACAGAGAAAATCACAAGCACAGCGGACAATGATAGTAGTGAATGTAATACTCATAAAATGATCTAAACTGGGGAGCAGCTCCTGTGTGGCCACAATCTGCCTGGATGCTCATTCTGCAGCTACTAGGATATTTCCCACCACATGAAGACAGTCATACAGCAGATTGGTTAAATGACTGACAATATAGAATTTGGGTTAGATGTAATTGCATCTGTAATACAGATTGTCACACTGCGGATATAAGTAAAGGCCTAATCTCAAAATCTGCTTCTCCACCTCACTCCCACTGAAAATCATCAAGCTAAAGTCAAACAATTAACAGAGTCATCCTGCTTCCATCACAGAGTTTTCTAGCATAGGATGCTACAGTAGCCCAGGGACTGATTTTAAGCTGCCATCCGAAGAGGAGGAAGGAAAGTAAAATTGAGTCCCCATATACTAGGTTCCATGGCTTTGCAGGTGGGAAAATTAGGAAAACAGGGTGGGTACAGAATTTGTTGAGAGCTTACTGGCCCCAACTTAAGGCAGGAATATCAAGTCGGGGAGTGAGCTGACCCATGAGTGCTGAGGTTGAAAAGATAGTGGCCTTCAAAGCCTGTGTCTGCTACACAATTTTGCCCCATAGGAGCATGTTTTGAATTACGAAAGACCTGAAATATTCTGACACAGCAGCCACAAGAAACTGCAGCAGAGGCAAAACGGTCTTCTGTCTGAAGCAGCCTTGCTGCAGATGCTCTGCTCTGGCGAGCTGCCCATTGGCCTCTGTGCTGATGGAGATGATTTCCCTGCATCAAGTTGCTCTGGTTGTCAAAAATGAGCAAGAGGGTGCTGCTGACTTTGAAGTGAGTGTGGCATAAGTGCTTGCTGGTGAATCACAGCTTTGGATTTCAGGGACAGGGAGTGGGTGCTGTTCCAAGTGTTAACTCAAGAAGAAACTGGACAAGATCTCCAATTATCCTGGGTCCCTTATTTTTTCTCTTTTCACGATACACAGAAGTGATGATTGGCCTGTTTTCTTCAAGTAGCGAGTAACATATTCATCTACATAGTGATCGTCCTCAGAAAGTGGTCAGGAACTTTTTTGGGGACATGGGGAACACAGGTTGAAATTCTTATATAAGTCTTTCTGATTCTAGTTTTGTTTTTTACTGAAGGCATGGCATTATAATATGTTTGATTTTTCTTTTTCTGGTCTCAGGTGTCCTTTTCCATGTTAGTTGGGACATACTAGAGGTCCTGGACTTTCTAAGTGGGACTTGTGAATCTAGTGAGCTATTCCATCAGGCTGAGAGGCCAGGATGGTGCGTGGCATCCCCTGTCACAGATGGCTGCCAGCCTGGTAGAATGTTTTGCCATAAGGGGAAAATGAGAGTGTTGATGGATGAACATAGATTCCTGCCCACTCACTGTGAATGCAATTTGATTTGATTCCATTCAATTCAAGGTCATCAGATCCCTTCTTGTGCTCTCCTGTTCCATTCTAACTCAGCCCATCCCCATCCATTCCATCTGTCTCAAATTTAGTAAAGTTCCATTTCTTTTATGCAGATATAGAATTCTATTCTGCTTAACGAGCTCCCTCTATGGACAGTACCCTGCTAGCCATCTCGGGGCAGTCATAGGCAACCCCTTGTAAAAGTGACTTAGGAGTTTTATCAAGCTGCCCTCAATTTCACCCATTCCAAGGCCCTGCTGTTGCTATTCCTGGTCTCCCTCTTGAAAGCACCCTCTCCACTTCTCTGAGGCATGTAAGGAGGAAGGAGCATCCAGAGGAAGACTGGCATCTGGGCCATTACTAGTTCTTATCTCAGAATCTCAGTTTGTGTGCCCAATATGAGGCACATATTAGGTTGCTGCAAACATAATCGTGGTTTTTGCCATTAAAAATAATTAAAAGTAATGGCAAAAACCGTGATTACATTTGCACCAACCTAATATATATAACGTATCTTTGTTAACTACCATCTATGTTGGTTGAATAAATGATAAGCTCTGTTGCCATGGGCAAGACACTTGCCCTCTCTAGATTTCAGTTTCCCTCTCTTGCAGAATAGGCAGATTGACTAGGTCAGTGGTTCTTAGACTCTGGCAGGAATTCTGATTCAGGAAGTCAGTCCCAGTAAAGTCAGATTCCGAGAGTCAGAATAGCACAGTGATTAAGGGCATTCCATTTGTAGCTCTACCACTTACTAGCTCTGTGATCCCGGACAAGTGACTTAGTTTCTCGAATCTCACTTTCCTCACGTGTAAAAGGGATGTAATACCCACGTCATATAGTTTCAATGGGAGTGAAATGAGTAATATGTGCAAAGTGTTCTCTACAGTGCCTGGTGTGTAAAGGGTGCATGTGAATGTTGACCATCATCACTTGAGTGGGCTTCTATTGTGCATCAAGAGCTGGCCATTTGCTGTGAAGAAAATAAAGATGACAAGAATACTTTCCCTGTCATCAAGAAGTTTGTAATCAGTGAAAAGATAGGTTATAAACTTTGTGAAATGTAAATATATGCATAAGAAAAAATAAAAAGTATAGTAATATATTATTGGGAGCCGTCTATAGAGTAGCACTATTGATCACATAGTTTTTAAAAATTTATATTTTCCTAAATGTTTACATTTTCTAAAATGAGCTTGGATTAAATCTTCACGTAAGAACAAATATATGTTTATAACAGAACAGTAGAGTTTAACATGGGAGATACTTGAAATTATAATTAAAAAAAAACTCAAGGTGATTCTTTTCTTTCGTACTATCCCCCTTCATTCAGGATAAAGCAAAGAAAAAAAATGACATGATAAAGCCCTTCAGGGTCTGCTCTTCAGCGTCATTTCTTTCCATTTCCCCTCTCACACTCTGTGGTACAGCCATTCTGAATTATTTTCTGTTCTCTGAAACAGGTTCAGTCTTAATGTTCTGCTCAGTCATTCAATCAACCAATATTTACTGAGGACTTACAATGACCCCTTGGGAGAAGAGCAAAATGGAGCAGGCAACTGACTCTGGGAGATTTTCTCAGAGGCTAGTCTGTGATGAACTCCTTTGTCTAAGAAAAAGTAGAAGGCATGTTAGATATTTGATTTATAGTATATTGTTTTGAATGAATGAATAAAAATAATTTTTTCTTGGTCAATGAGAATTATACACAAAAACATTTTAATTCTCAAGTATTACGTATTGTTAGGTAAGATATGGTTATTGAGACTAAAGATTAATTCCTCCATTTTCTCCATGGGTCTTGGGATGAATTGTCTCTACTTTTGTAGCTGCAAGGGAGAGGGCCAGCTTCTGGTGAGTGTACTGTTGGGAGTTTTTGAGAAGCCTCCAACTGCAGGGTAAAAGCCAGGACTGAAAACTGATTCTTTTCTAGCCCAGAGTCCGCAGAAGAAAAATAAGTAGTATATTCCCCTTTGTTGTATCCTAGATTCAGCAAACAGACCTCTTTTCTTTTTATTGCCAGCTAGTAAATACAGTGTATTAATTGAGAATCTGTTATGTACCAGGAAGTGGTGGTGAATAAAAGAGATAGAAACCCTGTCCTCAATAACAATAATTATTTGTTAATATTCATTACATGATGGGCACTAAATACTTTGCATGTATTAACTCACATAATCCTTATAATAACCTTGGAAGGAAGGTAGGCTCATCATCTCCATTTTACAGATATAAAAATAGAGGCATTGGGAAAACAAATACTTGCCTAAGCTGTCACAACTACTAAACAGGAGTGGAGGTGTTGCTCGGATTTGAATCCAGTCTCCCTGTCTCCAGAGCCCAGGTTTTAAACACCTGTTATACTATAACATAGCATACATGCATATATTCTAGTGAGGCTACTGAGAGCCTTTTGTTAATATGAAAATTCAGTTAAAACACATGAGTAGGATAGAGAAGATTAAAATAGACTATTAATCTATTAAGCATCCAACAGATAGTTTATAAACCACCTTGCCCCACTTTCCTTTTCCCTTCCGAGGCTTTGCAAAGGCTGTCCCACTGCCTGAATAGCCTTTCTTTCTTCCCGTAGATTGGTGCACTTTAAAAACACTTACATATAATTTACATAAGATGATATACCCACATCTTAAGTATATAGTTAAATAAGTTTTGACAAATGAATACATTGGTGTAGCTGCCACTCTAATCAAGAACATTTTTGTCACACAGAAAAGTCCTCTATATACTCAACCACCCCACCCGTGGCTCTTTTTTTCATCCAGCTGGATCTGGTATCTGTTAACATAGCTTAGTCTTGTCTGTGTTTTAGAACTTTGTATTACTGAAATCATACAGTATGTACTCTTTTGTTTTGGCTTCTTTCACTCACAGTGTTTTTGAGATTTTTTTCGTGATGTTGTGTTTCTTTTGTTTTCTTTATTTTTTGTTTTATTACTGAGTCCATTGCATGAGTTTATCATATTTTTAACATTTTTTTTAACCTGTTGAAAGTGGTATCTGGAGTGTTTCTAGTTTTTGGCTATTATGAATAAAGGGTCTATGAAAATTTTTGTGCTTTTTGTGAACACACGGCTTTATTTCGAGTAAATACCCAGGAGTAGAATGGCTGGGTCATCCAACAGGTGTATACTTAATTATTTTCTAAAGTGGTTGTATCTTTTTGCATTCCTACCAGCGGTGGAGGAGATTTCTGTGGCTCCATGTCATCACCAACATTTTGCATTGTTAGTCTTTAATTTTACTGGTTCTAGTGTCTGTGAAGTGATACTTCATTTTGGTTTTGATTTGCATTTCCCTGATGACTGCTGGTGTTAAATATATTTTCATGTGCTTCCTGGCCATCAATATATCTTCTTTTGAGAAAGAAGATATATGGCCACTTTTTGTCTGACTTTAAAACATTAAGTGATAGGAATTCTTTGTATATTCTGAATTTAAGTTTTTTAAAAAACTTATCACTGTTGATTTAGCTTCAAAAACATTTCTGCATTCTAAACACACAAAAATAAATAGAACGTTGCAGATTATGTTTAAGTACAGAAGGTTCTTGAACTTTGATCGATATGGGGTTCTTCACTTTGTTGACAATGAAGAGTTGTACAGTTTGTTTAAAAACAGTTTAGAAACTACTGCACTTAACTAGAAAAAAAAAAAAAAATCTAAACACTGCTCATGTACGCTGACCCCGCTTTGTCCACAGCTAAGAATGGCAGCAGAATGTTATGTTACTATATACAGAAACAAGACAGCCTGAAGCTAAACAAATGCACTGCAGAGTCAACAGGCCCAGCTTCACAGTACATGCCCTGAGCTTGGGCCTCTCTGAAAGGCATCTTTCTCCACAGCCTCAGCACCAAGCAAGGAACATCAATAGTTTGCCTTTGTTGTTCTGTTCTTTTTAGAAACTATAAATACATATGGTTAATAACTCAGGGTTTCTAGCTCATAACCATATAATTACCACCACCTTGCAAATAAAAAAATGCCAGAAACATGTTTAAATGTCTTGTCACACCAACAGCAAAGTGCACAGAGTGAGGAAAATACGAAAGTGCCTTTTCATTTTGAAAATACTTGGAAATATGTACAACTCTTGTAGAGTCTCATGGTTCTCCAGACACCCATGACCACTTCATGTAAACCACTGACAATTTCTGGAGTACTTTGAGAGACTACCAGATGATTGTGATTAAATTTTGCAGTTAAAGCTAGTGAAGGTGATATTGTTTGGCTGTGTCTCCACCCAAATCTCATATTGAATTGCAGCTCCCATAATTCCCATGTGTCATGGGAGAGACTTGGTGGGGGATAATGTCTCTCTTGTACTGTTCACATAATAGTGAATAAGTCTCATGAGATCTGATGGTTTTATAAAGGGGAGCTCCCTCTTGCCTGCTGCCATGTAATATATGCTTTTCTCCTTCTTTGCTTTCCACTATGATTGTGAGGTCTCTCTCCTGTCAGGTGACACTGTGAGTCAATTAATTGTCTTTTTCTTTATAAATTACCTAGTCTCAGGTATGTCTTTATTAGCAGCATGAGAACTAATACAGTGAACAGGCAATGGGGCACTGCTGTAAGGATACCCGAAAATGTGGAAGCAACTTTGGAACTGAGTAACAGGTAGAGATTGGAACAGTTTGGAGGGCTCAAGAGAAGACAGGAAAATATGGGAAGTTTGAAACTTCCTAGAGACTTGGAGGGTTCAGAAGACAGGAAGATGTGGGAAAGCTTGGAACTTTCTAGATACTTGTTGAATGGCTTTGACTAAAATGCTGATAGTGATATGGATAATAAGGTCCAGGCTAAGGAGGTCTCAGATGGAAATGAGAAACTTGTTGGGAACTGGAGTAAAGGTTACTCTTTCTATGCAAAGAGACTGGTGGCATTTTGCCCATGCCCTAGAGATCTGTGAAACTTTGAACTTCACAGAGATGATTTAGGGTATCTGGTGGAAGAAATTTCTAAATGGCAAAGTGTTCAGGAGGAAGCAGAGCATAAAAGTTTGAAAAATTTGTAACCTGATGATGCAATAGAAAAGAAAAACCCATTTTCTTGGGAGACGTTCAAGTATGCTTAAGAAATTTGCATAAGTAACAAGGAGCAAAATGTTAATCATCAAGACAACAGGGAAAATGTCTCCAGGGCATGTCAGAGACTATTGCAGCAGCCCCTCCCATCACACACCTGGAGGCCTAGGAAGAAAAAATGGTTTCCTGGGCCTAAGCCCACCCTGCTGTGTGCAGTCTTAGGACTTGGTGCCCTCTGTCCAAGCCACTCCAGCTGTGGCTAAAAGGGACTAAGGTACAGCTTGGGCCATGGCCTCAGAAGGTGCAAG
This sequence comes from Alouatta palliata, assembly GCA_004027835.1. Taxonomy (NCBI): domain Eukaryota; kingdom Metazoa; phylum Chordata; class Mammalia; order Primates; family Atelidae; genus Alouatta; species Alouatta palliata. The sequence continues at coordinate 192,077 of PVKV010000132.1, forward strand.
CTCCAAGCCTCGGCAGCTTCCATGTGGTGTTGAGCCTGCAGGTATACAGAAGTCAAGAACTGAGGTTTGGGAACCTCCACCTAGATTTCAGAGGATGTATGGAAACCCCTGGATGTTAAAGCAAAAGTTTGCTATAGGGGTGGAGCCCTCATGGAGAACCTCTACTAGGGCAGTGTAAAAGGGACATGTGGGGTCAGAGTCCCCACATAGAGTTCCTGCCAGGGCACTGCCTAGAGGAGCTGTGAGAAGAGGCCACCATCCTGCAGACCCTAGAATGGTGAATCCACTAAAAGGTTTTCATGCACCTGGAAAAGCCACAGACACTCAATGCCAGCCTGTGAAAACAGCCAGGAGGGGAGCTGTACCATGCAAAGCCACAGGGGTAGAGCAGGGCAACGCTGTGGGAATTCCACCTTTTTCATCAGCACACCCTGGATGTGAGACATGGACTAAAAGGATATTTCTTTTTTTTTATTGTACTTTAAGTTCTGGGGTACATGTACAGATCTTGCAGGATTGTTGCACATGCTGTGGTGGTTTGCTGTCTCCATCCCCCTGTCACCTACAACAGGCATTTCTCCCACTGTTATCCATCCCCAACCTCACCCCTACCACTGTCCCTCCCCTAGGCTCCCACCCCAGTAGACCCCAGTGTGAGATGCTCCCCTCCCTGTGTCCATGTGTTCTCATTGTTCAACACCCACCTATGAGTGAGAACATGCAGTGTTTGGTTTTCTGTTCTTGTGTCAGTTTGCTGAGAATGATTGTTTCCAGATTCATCCATGTCCCTACAAAGGACATGAATTCATCATTTTTTATGGCTGCATACTATTCCATGCTGTATATGAGTCACATTTTCTTTGTCCAGTCTATCACTGATGGCCCTTTGGGTTGGTTTCAGGTCTTTGCTATTGTAAACAGTGCTGCAATGAACAATACATGTGCATATGTCTTTATAATAGAATGATTTATAATCCTTTAAATATATACCCAGTAACGTGATTGCTGGGTCAAATGGAATTTGTATTTCTAGATCCTTGAGGAATTGCCACCCTGTCTTCCACAATGGTTGAACTAGTTTACACTCCCACCAACAGTGTAAAAGTGTTCCTATTTCTCCACATCCTCTCCAGCATCTGTTGTCTCCAGATTTTTTAATGATCACCATTCTAACTGGTGTGAGATGGTATCTCAGTGTGGTTTTTATTTGATTTCTCTAATGACCAGTGAGGATGAGCATTTTTTAATATGTTTTTTGGCCTCATAAATGTCTTCTTTTGAAAAGTGTTCATATCCTTTGCCTACTTTTGAATGGGTTTGTTTTTTTCTTGTAAATCTGCTTTAGTTCTTTGTAGATTCTGGATATTAGTCCTTTGTCAGATGGGTAGATTGCAAAAAATTTTTCCCATTCTGTTGGTTGCCAGTTCGCTCAAATGATTGTTTCTTTTGCTGTAAAGAAGCTCTTAAGTTTAATTAGATCCCATTTGTCTATTTTGGCTTTTGTTGCATTGCTTTTGGTGTTTTAGTCATGAAGTCCTTGCCTATGCCTATGTCCTGAATGGAATTGCTTAGGTTTTCTTCTAGGGTTTTTATGGTGTTAGGCATTAGATTTAAATCTTTAATCCATCTGGAGTTAATTTTAGTGTAAGGAAGGGTTCCAGTTTCTGCTTTCTGTACATGGCTAGCCAGTTTTCCCAACACCATTTATTAAACAAGGAATCCTTTCCCCATTGCTTGACTTTGTCAGGTTTGTCAAAGATCAGATGGTTGTAGATGTGTGGCATTGCTTCCAAAGCCTCTGTTCTGTTCCTGGTCTATATCTCTGTTTTGGTACCAGTACCATGCTGTTTTGATTACTGCAGTCTTGTAGTATAGTTTGAAGTCAGGTAGTATAATGCCTCCAGCTTCGTTCTTTTTGCTTTGGATTGTTTTGGCATGCAGGCTCTCTTTTGGTTCCATGTGAAGTTTAAAGTGTTTTCTTCTAGTTCTGTGAAGAAGGTCAATGGTAGCTTGATGGGGCTAGCATTGAATCTATAAATTACTTTAGGCAGTATGACCATTTTCACAATATTGATTCTTCCTAACCATGAGTATGGAATGTTTTTCCATCTGTTTGTGTTCTCTCTTATTTTCTTGAGCAGTGATTTGTAGTTCTCCTTAAAGAGGTCCTTTACATCCTTTGTTTGTTGTATTCCTAGGTATTTTATTTTCTTTGTAGCAATTATGAATGGCAATTCACTCATGATTTGGCTCTCTGTTTGTTATTTGTGTGTAGGAATGCTTGTGATTTCTGCATGCTGATTTTGTATCCTGAGACTGTTGAAGTTGCTTATCAGTTTCAGGAGATTTTGGGCTGAGACAATGGGATCTTCTAAATATACAATTATGTCATATGCAAATAGAGACAATCTGACTTCTTCTTTTCCTGATTGAATACCTTTTCTTTCTTTTTCTTGCCTGATTGCTCTGGCTAGAACTTCCTATACTGTATTGAATAGGAGTGGAGAGAGAGGGCATCCTTGTCTAGCGCCAGTTTTCAATGGGAATGCTTCCAGTTTTTGCCTGTTCAGTATGATATTGACTGTGGGTTTGTCGTAAATAGGTTTTATTATTTTGAGATATGTTCCATCGATACTTAGTTTATTGAGAGTTTTTAGCATAAAGGGCTGTTGTATTTTGTTGAAGGCCTTCTCTGCGTCTATTGAGATAATCATGTGGTCTTTGTCTTTGGTTCTGTTTATGTGATGGATTAAGTTTAAAATTTGCATATTTTAAACCAGACTTGCATCCCCGGGATGAAGCCTACTTGATTGTAATGGATAAGCTTTTTGATGTGGTGTTGCATTCAGTTTGCCAGTATTTTATTGAAGATTTTTGCATCAATGTTCATCATGGATATTGGCCTGAAGTTTCCTTTTTCAGTTGTGTCTCTACAAGGTTTTGGTATCAGATGATGTTGATCTCATAAAATGATTTAGAGATGATTGCCTCTTTTTGTATTGTTTGAAATAGTTTCAGAAGGAATGGTACCAGCTTCTCTTTGTACATCTGGTAGAATGCAGCTGTGAACCTGTCTGGACCTGGACTTATTTTGGTTCATAGGGTATTAATTGCTGACTCAACTTCAGACCTTGTTATTGGTCTATTCAGGGTTTCAAGTTCTTCCTGGTTCAGTCTTGGGAGGGTGCAAGTGTCCAGGGATTTATCCATTTCTTGCAGATTTACTGGTTTATGTTCATTAAGTTGTTTGTAGTAATCTCTGATGGTAGTTTGTATTTCTGTGAAATTGGTGGTGATATCCCCTTTATCATTTTTTTTTTGCATCTATTAGATTCTTTTCTCTTTTTTATTATTCTGGCTAGTTGTCTATTTTGTTGATCTTTTCAAAAACCAGCTCCTGGATTCATTGATTTTTTGAAGGTTTTTTTGTGTCTCTATTTCCTTTAGTACTGCTCTGATCTTAGTTATTTCTTGTCTTCTGCTAGCTTTTGAGTAGTTTTTGATCTTGCTCCTCTAGCTCTTTCAATTTTGATGATAGGGTGCTGATTTCAGATCTTTCCTCGCTTCTCATGTGGGCATTGATTGCTATAAATTTTCCTCTAGACACTGCTTTAAATGTGTCCCAGAGATTCTAGTATGTTATGTCTTCATTCTCATTGGTTTCGAAGAATACCTTTATTTCTGCCTTCATTTTATTGTTTATCCAGTCATCATTCAGGAGCAAATTGTTCAGTTTCCATGTAGTTTTGTGGGTTTGAGTGAGTTTCTTACTCCTGAGTTCTAATTTGATTGTGCTGTGGTCTGAGAGACTGTTACGATTTCCATTCTTTTGCATTTGCAAATTTGTCAATTTTAGAGGAAATGCAGTGTGGTGCTGAGAAGAATGTATATTCTGTGAATTTGGGGTGGAGAGTTCTGTAGATGTCTATTAGGCCCTCTTGGTACAGATCTGCATTCACATCTGGATATCCTTGTTGATGTTCTGTCTTACTGATCTGTCTCATATTGACAGTGGAGTGTTAAAATCTCCCACTGTTACTGTGTGGGAGTCTAAGTCTCTTTGTAGGTCATTAAAAACTTGCTTTATCTATCTGGGTGCTCCTGTGTTTGGTGCATAAATATTTAGGATTGTTAGCTCTTCTTGTTGCATCGATCCTTTTGCCATTATATAATGCCCTTCTTTGTGTCTTTTGATCTTTGTTCGTTTACAGTCTGTTTTATCAGAGACTAGGATTGCAACTCCTGGTTTTTTTTTGCTATTTACTTGGTGAATCTTCTTCCGTCCCTTTTGTTTTGAGTCTATGTGTGTCTTTGCACATTAGGTGGTTCTCCTGAATACAGCACACCAATGGGTCTTGCTTTTTATCCAGTTTGCTAGTCTGTGTCTTTTGATTGGGTTAGAACATGTTCCTTTAGCTCGGAGAAGTTTTTTATTACCCACCTTCTGAAGCCTGCTTCTGTCAGTTCATCCAACTCATTCTCCATCCTGTTTTATTTCCTTGCTGGTGTGGAATTGTGATCCCTTGGAGGAGGACAGGCATTCTGGTCTTTGATGATTTCATCCTTTTCATGCTGGTTTCTTCCCATCTTCGTGGATTTATCTGTCTTTGATCTTTGAAGTTGGTGATTTTGGATGGGGTCTCTGACTGGACGCCCTTTCTGTTGATGTTGAAGCTATTTATTTTTGTTTTTTCAGTTTTCCTTCTAACAGTCAAGCCCCTCTGCTGTAGGACTGCTGGAGGTCCACTCCAGATCTTGCTTGGCTGGGAGTCACCTGCGGGGGGTGTGGAGCAGTGAGGATTGCTGCCTGATCTTTCCTCTTGTAGCTTCATCCCAGAAAGGTACCCCCCAGGTGTCAGCCAGAGCTCTCTTGTATAAGGTGTTTTTTTTGGTTATTCAAGAGTCAGGGAGCCACTTGAGAAGGCAGTCTGTCCCTTGTCTGCCTGCAGAGGCATTGCTGCCTCTGACTCAGCCCTGCTGCTGTGTAGGCTTCCTTTGGCTTTTGTTTATACAGATGAGATTAGACCCACCTTCTCAATGGCAGATGCCCTTCCGCCCACCAAGCTCGATCATCCTGGGTCAAGCTTGGGCTGATGTGCTGGCTGTGGAACCCTCAAGCGCACTTCTGCCCACCAAGCTCGATCGTCCTGGGTCAAGCTTGGACTGAGGTGCTGGCTGTGGAACCCTCAAGCGAGAGGGCTTCAGTTTGCTAGTGTTTGTGGGGGTTGGACCTCCCAAGCTGTCTCCCTGCTTTCAGCTCTCCCTTTTTCTGGGGGGGGGGGGGGTCAGGTAGATCCATCCTGCAGGTTCTCTTGGCACTAGTCACTCTAAAAGGAGATTATTTTGGAGCTCTAAGATTGGATTGTCTCATTGGATTTTGGACTTGCATGGGGCCTGTAGGCCCTTTGTTTTGACCAATCTCTCCCATTTGGAATGGGTGTATTTACTCAATGCTTGTACCCCATTGTATCTAGGAAGTAACTAACTTGCTTTTGATATTATCGGCTCATAGGCTGAAGGGACTTGCCTTGTTTTGAATGAGACTTTGGACTGTGAACTTTTAAGTTTATGCTGAAATGAGTTAAGATTTTGGGGAACTGTTGGCAAGGCATGATTGATCTTGAAATATGAGGACATGAGATTTGGGAGGGGTCAGGGGTGAAATAATATGGTTTAGCTGTGTCTCCACCTAAATCTTATCTTTAATTGTAGCTCCCATAATTCCTACGTGTCATGGGAGTGATCTGGTGGGAGGTAGTTGAATCATGGGGGTGAGTCTTTTTTATGTTTTTCTCATGATAGTGAATAGGTCTTAGGAGACCTGATGGTTTTATAAAGAAGAGTTCTTCATTCGCCCTCTTGCCTGCCACCAGGTAATACATACCTTTCTCCTCCTTTGCCTTTTGCCATGATTGTGAGGCCTCCCTAGCCATGTGGAAATGTGAATGTGTTAAACCTCTTTTTTCTTTATAAATTACCCAGTTTTGGGTATGAATTTATTAGCAGCATGAGAACTGACTAATACAGAAGGCAACAGACACCTCTTGAATAAGAGATGTGTCAATTATGGCACTCCCCTACTCTAAGGCATTCATAAGAAGACATAAACAGTTCTTTAATTCATGATCCTCCTCCTCTTCTTCCTTCTCTTCTTCATCTTTCTCTTCCTTCTTTTATGGGCAACTTTAGTGGGATTCTTTGCATCATCAAACTTTTGTTTAGAGTTAGAGTCAGCAACATCCTTCTCTTGCTTCTCCCTGAGCTTCACCACCTTAGTGATGCAAGGTTGCATTTCACTGTTACTTAAATTATTCCGCATCTTACCCAGAGTTTTTGCCACATCTCCAATAGAGATATCAGGGTTTCTGGATTTGATCTTGGGGGGGGCTTCTGTAAAGAACTGGAAGAATACAGACAGTGGCCTTTTGAGGGCATTAGAGTCCTTCTTGCCTCCCTTAGCTTCTCTAAAATCCTTCATTTCCCAAACATGGAGTACTTTATCCACCTTTATCGCTTCATTAAATTTAGACTTCTCTCTCCCAGATATTGTCTACCACTTTTCAAAGTACTGCTTAAAAGTTTTTGCAAAATTGACAGGAATCTCTGGGTTTTTCTTGTTATGTTCTTCTCTGCACATCTCCACAAAGAAGGTATTATGTAGACTCTTTGGTTTCTTGGGATCACCTTTAGGCAACCTGACTATTGTTCACTAGTCTGATTTGAGATATTTGTCTGATCTATGTATTGTGAATTTTTTTCCCAATCTGGCTTATTTTTCATTTTCTTTATAGTGCATTTTGAAGAATAGAAACTTTAAGTTTGGATGAAGTCTAATTCATTAATCTTCTTTTATAGCTGAGGCCTTTTGTATCCTAAGAAACTTTGCTGGCTGGGTGCAGTGGCTTACGCCTGTAATCCCAGCATGTTGGGAGGCTGAGGTGGGTGAATCACTTGAGGTCAGTAGTTTGAGACCAGCCTGGCCCACATGGTGAAACCTCGTTTCTAATAAAAATACAAAAATTAGCTGGGCATGGTGGTGGGTGCCTGTAATCATAGCTACTTGGGAAGCTGAGGCAGGAGAATTGCTTGAACCTGGGAGGTGGAGGTTGCAGTGAGCCAGGATGGTGCCATTGACTCCAGCCCTCCAGCCTGGGTGTCAAGAGCACTCCGTCTCAAAAAAAGAAAAAAATAAAAAGAAAAAAGAAAAGAAATCTTGCTTACACTAGGATATGGAGATAGTTTCTGTTGTTTTCTTCTAGTAGTTTTATATTTTAGCTTGTATCCCTAGGTCTGTAATCTAGAATAAATTTTTGTGTATTGTGTGAGGGGTAAGAGTAAAGAATTAACTTGTACTGCATTATGATTATGTCAAGGTTTTCCAATAGAATTTCTTAAAAACCATTTTCCTATGAAATTACTTTGGAAGCCTTGTTAATTTTAAAGTAAATTAATTGAAAACAAATTGCTTATATTTGGATGTATCTCTGATCTATTTTCTTTCTATTTAACTCTCTGTGTGTACTTCACATATACTACACTGAATTGATTATTGAAGGCTTATAGTAAATCTTGAAAGCATGTTGCATAATTTATTAAGCTTATTCTTTTTTTTCAAAAATTTTTTGGCTATTCAAAGTAATTTGTATTTCCAAATGCATTTTAGAATTAGCTTGTTATTCCTGCAGAGATTTTGACAGGATACATTTGGGTAGACTTGCCAATTTTATAATACTGAATCTTCCAATTGATAAATAAGGTTTTATTTTTTTTCTAGATTTTTAGTCTTCTTTAGTTTCTGTCTGTAATGTCTTACACTTATAATGTAGTAGTCTTACACATTTTTTTGTTACATTTGTTCCAAAGTTATTTTACATTTTTAGATGCCATTATAAATGACATTGTTTAATTTTCCAATTTTTTAAATTGCATATGAATGCAATTGATTTTGCACATAAATAAAATTGATATTGAATTTGTATCCTATGTCCTTGCTAAATTTCCTTATTGATAGTAGGTTTTTTTTGGGATGGATTGTTTAGTGGATCCTATGTAAACAATCATATTTTTCATAATGAAGATGGTTTTACTTATTTTACTCTTATCTTTTTGTGCTAGTTAGAACCTCTACTATTAACTATCATGTTGAACATAAATGTGAAAAACTGATTAACTTTTCCTATTTCCAATTATAAAAAAGCAATTTAATATTTAATCGCTAAGTGTGATGTTAGTATAGAATTTTTGTAGAAGCTCTTGATTAGATTGAAAAAACAATACTCCAGTTTTTTTTATTTGCTGAGAGATATTTTTAATATGAATAAATGTTAAATTCTGTCCAATACCTTTTCTGCATCTAGTAAAAGATCATATGTCTTTTTCCTTTATTCTGTTAATGTGATGGATTAAATTAATAGATTTATGAATGTTGCACCAACCCTGGATTCCTAGGATAAGGCTCATTTGGTCATGATATGTTACCCTTTTCCAGATTGCTAGATTAACTTAGACTTTTTATTTTTTTAAGAATTTTTGCATCTATATTTGTGAAGGACGTTTATCTGTAAGTTTCTTTTTTGTTACAGCCTCTTAAAGATGTGCTATCAAGATTATGCTAGCCTTATAAAATGAGTTGGAAAGTAACTATTTTCTAAAAGCATATAAAACTGGTCTTATTTTATTCTTATATATTTCATAGAAGTCACCAGGAAATTAGTGAGAAATGAGAGAGACATTTAAACACTACCACCACCACCACAATGGCTATTTGAACCTTAAGTTTTCTTTGTGAGATATTGTTATGCGTTTAATTTTAAAATATAAATAGGGTTATTAAGATTTTTTGTTTCTTTTTGTTTTGGTAAGGTGCGTGTTGAAGAAGTTTTTCCATTTTATCTAAGCATTCAAGTTATCTTGTATAAAAGTTGTTCATAGTGTATCTTTATTATCCTTTAATGACCATTGAATCTATGGAGATGCAGATAATTTGAGTTCTCTCTTCTATCGTTCTCTCAATAGCGTAGCCCTAGATTGATTTATTCTACTAACCTTTGTAAAAACAGTTTTCTTGTCTTACTGATTCCTTCTGTTATTTGTTACTAATTGTACTGATGTCTCCTATTGTCTGTATCATTTCCACTATTTTATTTTAGCTTTTTAATTTGTTCTTTTTTCCTGTAGCTTCTTAAGATTAAAGAATAGATTACTTATTTTATACCTTTATTTTTATCTAATATAAGCATTAAGGATGTTAATTTTTCTTTGATGACTCTCACACATTTTCTTATATATGTTATAATTATCCAGTTAAAAATGCTTTCTAATTTTACTTGTGATTTCTTTTCTGACTCATGGATATTAGATGCCTATTATATAGTTTTAAAATATTTGTTTATTTTGCTACATTAATTATTATTGGTTTCTAATTAAAGTAGTTATGGTCAGAGAAAATAATCTATGTAATTTCAATCCTTTGAATTTATTGAGGCTTTTTTTAATGACTCTGGATATGTTCTATCTTTCTGAATGTTTTACATGCATTTAAAAAGAGTATGCATCTTACAGTTGTTGAGGATAGAGTTCTGTAAATACCGATTTTGTCAAATTGGTTGATATTGTTCAAATCTCTTTTCTTATTGAAACTTTTTTCTAATTCTTTCATCACTAAGATAGAGGCGTTGTAGTCTCTAACCATTAGTATTGCTCTGTTTCTCACATTTAAACATGTCAAGTACTGCTTTGCATAATTTAAACCTATGTTATTCATTAAGAAATTATTTAGGATTGTTATGTCTCCCAGATGAATTATGCTTTCAATCAATATGAAAAATCCTTCTTTCTTTCTGGTAATATGCTTGAAGCCAATATTGTTTGATTTAAGATAGCCACTCTAGCTTTCTTAAGCTTAGTGTTTGCATGGTATATCTTTTCAAATGTTTTAATTTCCATATGAGTGTATATTTTTATTTAAAGTGCAATTCTTATAAACAACATATAGTTGGGTCTTGTTTTTTTTTTCCCCCAGTCTGACAATTTCTGGGTGGTTGTGTGATTTCATGTTGTTTGGCAGAAGTGATATTTTTCCCATGCTTCTATACCTTAAGCGGTAGTAGAACTCAGACTGACTATTAATTTTTATTTAACTCTTAACTTAGACATCACAAGGCCAGGAATGGTGGCTCATTCTTGTAATCCCAGCATTTCTGGAGGCCAAGGTGGGTAGATCACCTGAGCTCAGTTTGAGACCAGCCTTGGCAATATGGCGAAACCCTATTTCTTCAAAAAATAAAAAAAGTTAGCTGGTCATGGTGGCGCATACCTCTAGTCCCAGCTACTTGTGAGACTGAGGTGAAAAAATCACTGGAGCCTGGGAGGTGGAGTTTGCAGTGAGCCAAGATGGCACCACTGCACTCCAGCCTGGATGACAGAGTGAGACACCACCTCCAAAAAAAAAAAAAAAAAAAAAAGAAAAGAAAACGGAAAGAAAGAAAAGAAAAGAAATCATCTTCATGTGACTCTGCCAATAACCCTAAGACACTGGTAGGTCTCATTTCTGTGTGTTCCAGAGTTATTCTGGACCTCTTCCAACTGTAGCACTGTATCATCCTACATTATAATTGTCTGTTACACATCCTAGATTATAAACATTTTGGGAAGGAAGCAAATTTTATTTATTGTTACAACTGTGATGCCTGGCACAATTCCTGACCCAGAGTGTGGGTTCAGTTTATATTAGTTGAGTAAATGGATAAACTTTAAAATGCCTTAAGAGAAGTAAACTAATCAAGTAACATTTGGTATATATGTATGTATCTACAAGTATATCTCTGTGAGTGTGCATGTGTGTGTATATGTGTATATGTAAGTTTTTGAGATCTGAGATGAATGAAGGTATTCTAGACATTGAAGAGGAGATGAAATATAAATATTGGGTCATGTAGTATGAATAAAATATTTAATCATAGATGAAATATGTTGCATCAAGCCATTCAACATCTTCCCTTAAAATGTAGTAGTTTCTCACTATGGAGATTACTCAAAACTTTTCAGATAAAGCTTTTTATATACCCTTATTAGGTATATATCCAAAGGATATGAAATCAGTATATGAGGAGATATCTGTATCCCCATGCACACTGCAGCACTATTCACAATAGCCAAGATACAGAATCAACTTGTATCCATCAACTGGTTGATCAATAAAGAAAATTAAGTATATATACACAATAAAATACCATGAACCCTTAAAAAAAAGAAGAAAATTTTGTCATTTGTGGCAACATGGATGAACCTGGAGGATGTTATGTTTAGTAAACTATGCCAGGCATAGAAAGACAAAGATGGCCTGATGTCACTTATATGTGGAATCTAAAAAAGCTAAACTTGTGGAATTAGGGAATGGTGGTTACCGTGAGCTAGGGTGTGCAGGCTGGGATACAAGGGATACAAAATTTCAGTTATTTAGAAGAAATAAAGTCAAGAAGTCTATTGAACAACATGATGAATATAGTTAATAACAATGTATTATGTTTTTAAATATATTATTAAAATATATATACAATATATTATATTCAAAAATATATTGTATATATTTTAATAACAATAAAATACATTAAAAATATATTTTTCAATATAATATATTGTATATTTGTTTCAAAACATAATATACACAATAAACGTATAATTTTTGTCAAACAACAAATAAATAATTTCTTTAAAAATGCAGTAGTTTTTCAAAAACTGTTCTAGGCTTCATGAAGGTGGAACCCAAGTCTGTGTTATTTATTGCTGGCCTAGCACAATGTGAGTTTATTTTTCTCTCTGTATGCCTGTCTGTTTGCTTAAGAAACATATGTGTATATATAAGTTTAAATATATGTAATTTTAAAAATAAAAACATGTTAGAGATATAAGATCTACAATCATCTTATATTTTTCAGTAGGAAAGTGATGTTTGGAAAGGTGACGTCACTTTCCAAGGCCACACAGCTAGTTAGTAGCAGGAGCAGGACTTGTAGACTCCTAGATCAGTGCTTTTCTCACTTCAGCATATATATCTCTTCTCATTAGTTTTACCAGAGTAGTTCTGCAACCCTAATATATTAATATTGCCTTTGGGTTTCACTCCTGGTTTTGATGAATTAACAGAAACTGGATTTATCCTTCCATTTGAACCAACCAGAAAAACTGGACAAAATATATTTAACAATGGCTTTTGAGGTACTGAACACTGAAGAAATAGAAAACAAATGAGGTTTGCCCTACAATTGCCCCAGCTTACTGCTATGAGAGTGCTTCCAGAACATGGTGCAGAGATGTGAAAATCAGGCAGAGGCATGTGTAGGGTGATGCAAAGAGCTGAGAAGATAGAGTTTTGAGTATGAAGTACCTAAGATATCCAGAATTCACAGGACAAAGGACTAAAGAAGAGAGAGATACATGGAGAGCTCCAAAGTTCTGCAGAGGGTCACACTTGACCATTCAGCAGAGTACTGATCAAAATGTGTGTGAGGAAACCTCCTGAGGTGGCGAAAGACCATTCACAAAGGTTAAAAAGAAAAAAGCACCAGGTGTCCACAAAAGTATCAGAAAGAGTGCTTGTTCCTACCAGTCAGACTGGAAAACCTACAATTCGTGGGACTTGAGTAGAGTATATAGGTGAGGTATGCCTCAGTGCTGGGAAAAAATCAGTTCTACCTAGTACTGCCATAGCCTTGCCTAGTAAATCTTGTAAGCCAGACTGAAAAGGAGCAGATTGATTCCAAATAACTGTATCACAGAATAAAGGTAATAAAAATTTATATGAATACAAAAGTCTTCAGCACTTAACAAGGTAAAATTTATAATGTGTATGATCCAGTAGAAAATGACCGTGCAATTGAAAAAGGAGGAAAATACAGCCTATAAAAGGAGAAAAATCCATAAATCAAAACTGACTTACTCCTCACACAGATGTTAGAATTAGCAGATCAGGGCATTGAAACAGTTATTATAATTGTATTCCACACATTCAAAAATTCAGTAGAGACATGGAAGATATGAAGAAGATTGAAATTCAGTATCTAAAGATGTGTGTAGTGAAAATACACAAGACAGAAATAATTACAGGTTAGACATTGCAGAAGAAAAGATTAGTGAACTTGACATAGGAATAGAAACTATCCCAAATTAAAGTGAGTGGGGAAAAAATACTTTAATGAACAGAGTATCAGTGAGCTGAGGCATCTTCAATTTGCCTAGTATATGGGTAATTGTAATTCTTGAAGAAAAAGGGAGATATAGAAAAAATTTTGAAGAATAATAGCCAAAACATCCCCAAATTTAATGAAAACAATAAGCTGATCAATCCAAGAACTCCAAGCATAAAAAACATAAAGAAAACTGCACAAATTCAGTATACGATCAATTTACTGAAAACCAGTGATGAAGAAAAAAATCTTAAAAGCAGGCAGAGAAAATAAGACACACTCATAGGGGCAAAGATAAAAAAAACAAAACAGCAGACTTCTCTTCATAAACAATGCAAATAAGAAGAAGAGAGTGGAATAACATCTTCAGAATAATAAAAGAAAAAAACCCCTCAATCTAGAATTCTACATTCAGAGAAAATATTTTTTAAAAATAAAAGTGTGGCCAGGTGCGCTGGCTCATTCCTATAATACCAGCACTTTGGGAGGCAGAGAAGGGCTGATTGCCTGAGCTCAGGAGTTCAAGGCCAGCCTGGGGAACATGGTGAAACCCCATCCTTACCAAAAAATATAAAAATTAGCCAGGCATGGTTGCATGCACCTGTAGTTCCAGCTACTTGGGAGGGTGAGGCAGGAGAATTGCTTGAACCCAGGAGGTGGGAGCTGCAGTGAGCTGAGATCACACCACTGTACTCCAGCCTGGGTGACAGAGTGAGACTTTGTCCCACTCCATAAAAAGGGAGATAATGACTGCTTCAGCTATTTAAAAGCTAAAAATAATTCATTACCAGCAGACTTGAATTATAGGAAATATCAAAGAAAGCTCTTCAGTCAGAAAGTAAGTGATATTGAATGAAAATATGGATATACACAAAGGAATGAAGAACATCAGATGTGATAACCACATAGATATGAGTAAGACTTTAATTATTTGGATCCCTTTAGAAAGTAATTAATGATTAGAATTAAAAGTTATGTAGAATGAGATTTCTGATATATAAAAGCAAAATATATAACAACAATAGCACAAAAGCCTAGAGAAGAGAAATGGAGGCATACTATATGTGAAGTGGTATAATATTATTTGAAGGTAGACTGATAAGTAAAAGATGTGTGCTATTATCCCTAAAATAATTACTAAAAATACTCTATAAAATAAAAACCAAAGTTATAGTTGACAAAAATTCAGCAATGTAGATTAAATGTAATCATAAAAATACTCCCCAAAAGACGGAGAAAACTATTAATAAGGAATAGAAAAAAAAGCAAGATAACAAAATCAAACATAACAATATTGATAATCATGTTAAATGTAAGTGATCTATACAAACCAGTTATGGGGCAGCGATTCTTGGGAAAAAGCAAGACCAAATTATATTTTGTGAATAAAAATGTGTTTTAAATATCAAGACAAACACTGGTTAATAGTAAAAGACTGAGAAAGATAACGCAGAGGAACAAAGCTTGTAAAGATTAAAAAATAGATCAATGGAATAGAATGGTGAGTCTAAAAGCAGACTCACAGGTAATTTTTGACAAATGTGCGAAATAAATTCAGTGTAGAAAGGACCGCTTTTTCAACAAATATTGATTGAACAGTTGGCTATCAAGATGTAAGGGAACAAACTTTATATTTTAGACCATATACAAAAATTAACTCAAAATGCATCATAGATATAAATGTAAAATCTAAAGGTGTTCGACTTCCAGAATAAAGTTTTGTAGGATTAGGTTAGGTAAAAGTTGCTTAGATGTAACACCAAAAGCACTATTTATGTTTTAAAATTAAATTGAACTTCTTCAACTTAAAACCTTTTGCTTGTCGAAAGACACTGTTAGAAAAATGAAAAGACTAGTCACAGACTGGGGAAAGATATTTGCAAATCATATATCTTATATAAATTTGTATCAAGCATATGTAAAGTGCATTCTAAACTCAATAATGAGAATGGTTAAAATTAAAAATACTGGCTATACCAAGTGTTGGCAAGGATGTGGAGAACTAGGACTTCCATACATTGCTGATGGTAATGTAAACCAATTAGGAAAACTGTTTGGCAGTTACTAAAAAGTTAGGCCCAAGCTTGCCTCATGATTCAGTCATTTCACTTCTAAGTATTTACTCAAGAGAAATGAAAGCATAAATCCATACGAAGACTTCTGCATGAGTGTCCAGAGCAGCTTTATTGCTGTTAGCCCTCAATTGGAAACAACCTAATTGTTAATCTATAACTGAATGAATAAACAACTAGCGGCATACACATACAATGGAATGCTATTCAGAAGTTAAAAGGAATTAACTGTTTCTATGCACAACATGTAACGTGAATTAATTACAAAAATAAGTGTGCTGAGTAAAACAAGCCAGACCAAAAAATAGTATATAATGTATGATTCCATTTGTATAAAAATAGATAATACCAATTAATCTAGAGTGACAGAAAACAGATGAATGGTTGCCAGGAATGAGGAAGGGAAGAAGGTGAGATTACAAAGGTACACAGAGTTCAGTGGGGGTAATAAATATGTTTATTAGTTAGATTGTGGCCATGATTTCACAGATATACAGCTATGATGAAATTTATCAAATTTTACACTGTACATATGTGTCATTTTTCATATGCTAATTATATCTCAGTATGACTTTTAAAGAAACTGTTGATATAGTGCAACTGTCATGAGACACTCATTAGTTATATCCCTGCTTAAGATGAGAGATTCATGCTAGCAAAAGAGAAATATAACCATGTCAAGAAATATTTTCGTTGTTTAAATATATACATAGAAGTAAGGCTAAGTTATATGGCCCAAAGATGAAAAACAGAAAAATGTAGGTTCAAGAAGCTGAAGTCTTGGCTCCTATTGGCGCTTTGTTAGTATGCATAGTTGAAACCATGCATTTTCATAATGTTGGTGATGAACAAAATTGTGGAGTTGAATTTTAAGTCTTGAAACTAAAATAACTATCACTGGGAGCTGTGTGGAGCCCAATTATAAAGGAATTGGACTGTAATTGTAAACTGCTGAATATGGTAATTATTGTGGCAGATGTACAGTAATTAGTTTGTAACACTAAGACTTTTATTTTGTGATTTTTGTAATATCTTCCAAAAGAGGAGAAGTAGCTATGGCTGGGCAGACTTTGATTTGGACTCTGCAGTGTTTTTAGGATTTATTTTTCTGCAGCAAGCCAGGGCTCATATGTCAGCAAGCAATGCTGGTGACAAGGTTTTGGCTCATGAATCAAAGAGAGTGCATGCTAATGAAAGAGCTAAGATGATATAATTGGGCAATGAAATTTATGATTTTTGAGTGGAATGTCAATATGCAAAGGAACAATATTGCTGATTTACTGGTAATAGCCAACACACAAGTTATCATTGCAATTAAGCAAAACTTTAAATCAAGTTCTCCCGGAGTGTTCATGGTCTCAAAAAATAGAATATGGAGTAGTTTCAAAAAGAGGAATTTGGGAGTTGGGCAAATATGAGTTGAAATCCCTGGTTCACATACCAGCTATGTGATCATTAGTAAGTTACTTGGTTTTTTTTTTTAAACTACAAATGAAAATGATACAACAAATAACTTTGTAGGTTAATAGAGATAATGTATGTGAAATTCCTAGTATTCTAGGGCATTTACTCTAAAAAGGGGCTTTGCTCTGTGTTGTAAAAAGGTTCTGAAAGCTGAATAACACCACATTTGCAACTTCTATTCTGAATGGTTCCTGTAAGAATTAAAGATACTCTCTGTAAAATGTTCTTGCATAATGCCTTGCACATAGTAGATGCTTGATAAATTGTAGCTAGTATGCATATTATTTAAGAAACGGGTCAGAATCTTGAAGTAGGAGTCAGAAAACCTGGTCCTAGTTGCGGTTCTGCCACCAAATAGTTGTATGCCTTCACACAACTCATTTGTCACTTCTCCTTGCTGAGCGAATGACCATTTATGCCCCTTCTATCTTTGCAACACTAGGACATTTTTTTTTTTCTGTTTTTAACTATTGGCCTTAGTACCATTTTCTTGGAAACCTCTGCACCATGAGAGCCAAGTGGAAGAAGAAGCAAATGCGCAGGCTGAAGTGCAAAAGAAGAAAGATGAGGCAGAGGTCTAAGTAAACTGTTAGCTTGTTGCACCGTGGAGGCCACAGGAGCAGAAACATGGAATGCCAGACGCTGGGGATGCAGGTACAAGCCGTGAGACTGCATGCTACTCTCTAGAGCTTGTCTCAGTGGATCTAGAACTTCATTGCCATCTGATTGCCCATCACTCTGAGACCCAGCCTGCTCATAACCAAAACTGCCCTTGTTGGTCCTTTTCCCTGGACCTGTGACATTTTGGACTATTTCTGTGGTTACTTGTGGCCGAGTGTAACAACCATACAATAAATCACCTCTTCGTTGTTTTAGCTGAAAAAAAAAAAACAGCAAAGAAGAAAAAGAAAATGATATAGACCCAGAATAAAAATTCCAACAGTGAGTTGAGAAGGAAGTGTGGAGCTTACACAGTGGCAGTATTGTAGCCAGTGAGGTTTTTCTGAGGCATTATAATTGCTAATTGGGAAGAAAATGTGGGTCTCCTCTGTTCAGATCCTTATTTATTACTATGTTTATCACTGTAAAATATTTCTTATCTATTCTTTCAGGAATCTTCTACACTATGACTGTGTGTGTGTTTACTTTTATACAATAAGATATAATACTATTGTAAACATACTGTTCTGTATCTTAACTGATTTTCCCCCAAGTACCAATTTATCTTGAAGCGCTTTCTACATCGACACATATGCATCTGCTTTATTTGGTTCGTAACAATGATAACAGTAATAGTTAGAGCTGTATTATGTTCCAAATAAATAAAATAGCTGTGTTGTATTCCAAATGAATGAAAGTAATGTTTACTTAATTAGCTCTTTAGTAACAAACATATAGGTTATTTTTCTTTGGTTTTAGAAACAATGCAACAAAAATTTATCTGTGCGCATTCTTTTTTTTTTTTTTTTGTATTTTGGTAAGATTATCTGTAAGATGAATTTTCAGAAGTTGAATTGATAAATCAAAGGGTGTGTATAACGACCAGATGCAGTGGCTCATACCTGTAATCATAGCACTTTGGGAAACTAAAGAAGGTGGATCACTTGAGCCTAAGAGTTTGAGACCAGTTTGGGTAAGATGCCAAAACCCTGTTTCTACAAAAATACAAACATTAGCCAGGCATGGTAACATGCTCCTGTAGTCCCAGCTATTCAAGAGGGAGCCCTTGAGTCCTGGATGTGGCAGTTGCCATGAGAAAAGAAAAAAGAGAAAATGTGTGTATAGAAAAAGTTTAATCAAAATTCCCAAATTGTTCTCCTAAGAGGATGAAAACATTAATATGGCTGGTAACTGTGTAGGTGTAATTATTTTCCCATACACTAACACTGTAATAACATTTTTTTGCAGAGAGTAATTTTTTCATTGACAGTATTCAGTTCATTCTCCATTTGTCACTTTTATTTCTAAATAGAAATGACTTGATTCAACAAGTATTTAATCTCATATGGCTTAATTGTGTGTGAAGTATGGTATTAGATGTCTGAAGAAGTCAAAATTCATTTGATACAGTAACTGCCCCTGACTAGATACTAACACTATTAAGGGAGGTTTACATACTCTGGCCTCAGATTACCTTTCCCACCTTATCTATTTGTAATAATTTTTGTGACCACTGTAGAACCAAAAGTGAGAACGTTTGATGAATGAGTCTTGAAGTTTCATGAATATGTTAAGCAGGTATGAGAATTTCCATGAATATATTAAGTAGGAGAATTGTTAGTGTGGACAGCACAACTGCAGATCATAAACCCCTGCCTCGTAGGCAATTGTTTACCACCATCTGTATTCTTTTCACTGAAGTGGGCTAGTGCAGATAAAAAAAAAATTGGGAATTAATAATGTATTACGCCTCTTTCACAGCTTACTCGGAGTGGCTGACCCACTATTTCAGCTGTGTACAACTAGATTATAGCATTTCTGCGTCATTGTGGAAAGATATTCCCGCAGAAGACAACGGCATTACAATGAGGAGAAATGTGCCATAATTGGGACAATAAGGAAAATAGTAAACACAGATGAAGCTTTTGGAAGAGAGAAATAGATAACAGGAGGGGTGGGAAGGGGTGATGGGCACTGGGGGAGATGAGTTTGTTTGCTGAAAGCTGACATCCATGTGGGAGAGACAACAGCAGTAGTAATGATTTAAAAAAAACAAATATGAGACCAAAGAGTGGCTACACTGAAGTTCTTATAGGCCATGTGTTAGGTTTATGTTTATTACTTTTGGCTTGAATGTGCCACATGAAGTGTTCTGGATGAGAACGGATGCTTTATTAAATACCTCCCAGTGAATAATAAGAGCAGCAGCCTCCCCTCGGCCCCAACCCTTGCCCCTAGGGTGACATGATGATAATCAGGCCAACTGTCTTACATAGGCAGCTTAATAACCCATAGGTGAGAGGGGAAGAAAAAGGATTTTTCTCTGCTTATAAAGGGGAAGCAGGTGGTTATCCCCTATTGCTCCTGAAAGAGTTTCCTCCTGACTCATTTCCTTTAGTATGCAAATACAGTCTCCACAGGAGTTTGATAGCCCCTTGTCTTTAAGCTTTTGTGACTTAGAGCTCTGGCTCCTTCCTCCTAGAAATGGAAATACTTCGGAATACCTCCCTCACCATCACCTTCTGAGCTAATCCATATCTTGGAAGGTAACAATTCAATTTTTGAGTAATAAGAGAAGTTTTAAGCAAATGGCTACAGATCTAATTTTTATGACATGTGGAAATGTTTGCAGGAGAAGTAAAAGCAAGCTTTCTTGCACTTTATAGTATGTTTTTGTAGCTCAGGAGGCTATGTGTTCTTATAAGAACAGTGAGAAATCCTGGGAAGTTTTAGTATCCACACAGCAAACAGTAGGAATGTTTCCTGGCCTGCAGTGGCTGAGGAACCATTCTGCTATCCAAGATGTCTCTTTAAGAAGGTGCGCTGTTTTGCGGATGAGCAGGGATTGGGAGTTGGCAAGCCTACCTAAGCCTAGCACCAGTTTGTAGTCATTATATGCCTTGGGGTAAAGGAAGGAAGTCTTTCTAATTTGGAAGGATTTGGAAGGGTTTGTAGAAGAAATAGTTCTGGAGCTGGCTCTTAAGAATGGTCAGGAATTATCCAGAAAGATGGGAAACTTTTCACCTAGAGCAGTACTTCTTAAAAATTTTCAATAGAGACCCCCTGAGGGCAAAAAGGAGTGACCACAAACCTCCGGGGGAGCTGCTGCTACTGGTAGTGGTAGTAGACAGAATAGTTAGAACCATGCTTATCGTTTATTTGAAGTTGCATTCGAATTTTGCATTCAACTTCAAATTTAGCAAATGAAGTTTTTACCCATATATCTTTATGGTCAAAGTTAAGCAGTACCCTGGTATATCCCTCTTTCTCATGTCCTCCAGGAAGAATACTTCCTTGCTTTAAGAAACTGGAACCTAGATGGACCATCAAAGCAGAGCCATGGGGATAGGACATTTAGGGCATGTTTAGAGAAATGTGGCTTAGATGTTGAGTTGGGATGAAGTTGGGTGTGAGGGCTTGTGTAGTTGGCAGTGATGTTGGAAAGGTAGATTGGCAGGGCAGCACCTTGGACAGGTCCTTCAGTGCCTTAGTAAGGAATTGGAATTGTACTCTTAGGACATTGAAAATCCATTAAAACTTTTGGAAAAAAAGTTGTGAAGTCACTTCAAAGGAGGCAGAGAGTGGCTTGGAGGCAAAAGATTTCTCAGGAAGCTACTGAGGGTGAGAGAAATGTGGACCTGAATTAGGACTTTGACTGTTGTGGGAAGAAAAATGCAGGTACAAATCTGAGGTGAATTGGGAGATAACCCACCTTGGGTCTAAGAGATCAGGGCAAACTCAGTAGAAGAGAATGTCCAGGTTTCTACCCAAAGCAATTGAGAGGATAGTAAGTCTTCAGCAGAAATAGACAGCAGAGTAGGTTTAGAGATAAAGAGGTGTATTCTGGCTGTGTTGGAACTGAGAAAGTGGTAGAATAAGCAGATGCCTGCAAGCAACCTGTGCATGTATGGAAAGAGGCACTCGAACTCAGTGGGTAGGTTGGTAGTTTCCCATCCAAGAGACAGTCAAATGCAATATAGTTAATGTGTATGGATTCAGAGAATGATTTCTGTTCTTGGTATGGGGAAATGATCGCCACTAACATTTACTTCATGTGAACATGTAAACTTTCTAGTGGTGACTCCAAAAATTCTACTGTGGGTGAAAAATGGCTCATGGAGCTGGCTTGTAGCCAAAAAAAGTGTTAATTTGTCTAAGTCATCACTTACAGATAGTCAACAAGTGAATAAAGGGCAGAGACTGTATTCCTGATGATGCTTCTCTTTCAGTAAGGACCCAAATTGAGCTGCTAGCTCCTGCCAGCTCACATATTGGCTTAATTCCTAAGATACATTCCATCCTCAGATTGCATTGTTGTTAAAGATTTGGAAACCAGTGGGAGAAAGCGAAAACTGGAGAACACCAAAATTTTAGCTTCTTGAAGACTCTTGACCTCCTACCCTTGATGGGATATATTTCTCTGTGAGAGTATTTTTTCTTTGCCCCTGTTTGCTTCCCCTCACCTTGATGTGTAAAGATACCAAGTAGTATAATTTTAAGATCACATAAAATTATATTCACATTTCTATTTCTAAATTTATCAGGTGAATCTTACAAGATCTTAAAGGTAGAGGTAAAAATTAGCATTCCCTCCCGTCCCTCTCAGATGTTTTTCATGGGTTTGAAATCTGTAAAATATAATTCCTTAGTAAATAGTAAAAATGCCTATTAATTCTAAAAGAGTGTTACCTCCATTTTCATTTTGGCATGATTGCGATAGTAATATCTTCTCACTGTAATAAAATCTAAGTTGAAATTTTTATATTGCGAATCCCCCCATTCCTCGTTAACAAATCTACTCCTTCTAGGTTAAGACTGTTCATAGCCCTTTGGTGCCTATCTCTTCAGGTCTTTTGTATTTGACCACGTACGTTGATATGGTTTGGTTCTCTGTCCCCACCAAATCTCGGGTTGAATGCTAATTCCCAGTGTTGGAGGTGGGGGCCGGTGGGTGGTGATTGGATCATGAAGGTGGATCCTTTGTGAGTGGTTTAGCACCATCCCCTTGTCGATGTTCTCCTGAGATCTGGCTGTTGAAAAGTGTATAGCACCTCCTGCCTCACTCTCTCTTGCTCCTACTCCTCCCACGTGATGTGTGGGTTCCCCCTTTGCTTTCTGTCATGATTGTGATTTTCTGAGAACTCCCCAGAAGCCGAGCAGATGCCCCGATGCTTCCTGTACAGCCTGCAGAACCATGAGCCAATTAGGCCTTGTTTCTTTATAAATTACCTAGTCTCTGGCATTTCTTCATAGCAGTGTGATGATAGACTAATGCACATGTATTACGTGTAAAAACATGTATTATTTCTAAAAAGAAACATGGATAATATACATATTTTTCTACCTCTAGCTTTTTTAAAGAAATAAATACCCGTGGATATTCTCCATGTCAGAACATACAAATATCTCTTAGTCTTTTTATTGCTTATGTATTGTTCCACAGTAATGACATACCATCATTTATTTAACTATGTACTTTTCGATAGATGTTTAGGTTGTTTACAGGTAACTCTGCATTTAAAATAAGCATCAGCTACTGGGATGCTAGTCATGGTGTAAATTAAGTCAGCTGGTAAGTGAAAGATGAAAGAATTTTACATTTCCCCTTAAAAACATTTGCTTAAATTTTTTGTTTAAAACATTTGTGGCTAGGCTCAGTGGCTCACACCTATAAACCCAGCAAAAAGAGGACAAATCCCAGCCTGGGCAACATAGCGAGACTCTGTTTCTACAAAAAATATGCAAATTAGCCAGGTTTCATGGTGTGTGTCTGTAGTCCCAGGTACTCGGGAGGCTGAAGTGGGAGGATGGCTTGAACCCAGGAGGTTCAGGCTGCGGTAAGCTAAGATTGTACCACTGCTCTCCAGCTTGGGCAACAGGGAGACCCTGTCTCAAAAAAATTTTTTTTCACATCATACTGGTAGCAAAGATGAGGGGAAAACAGTTACTGTTACATTCTGCTAGTAAGAGTGAAAATTAATACACCTTTCCTAGCAAGAAATTGGGCAGTATGTACCAAGGGTTTTAAAATGATTTATTTCCTTTGATCCAGGAATTCCATTTCCAGTGATTTATCCCAAAGTAATAATCAAAGTTGTAGAGAAAAGTTATGGATATGCATATTTAACATTCTTTCTTATAATAGAAAAAATATGGAAATAAATATTGAACAACAGAGATCAAATAAATTATGGTACATTAATGTAACTAAATTATAGTTTGCAGCCAATATAATCATACTTTCAAAGATTTAATTGCATAAAAAATGCCTATAGTAAAGTAGCAAACAGAAAAGTTAATCTATGTTATCATCTCATGAATTTTTTTTATTGTGTGTGTTTTTCTGTTTTCCATAAAAAATACATTTTTAATATAAAGAATAAGTATATAATAATAATTTGTGCTAAAAGAGATAACACAGAGGAATGCCTTTAGCTCCTTCCTGCTGACATAGAAATTAATAAAATGTCTAGAGGTGTCTTCAAACAGGAGTAGGATGATTTTATTTCAGTTCTTGTGGTGAATTGGGACAGCATGTGCTGGATATGCCCTCTAGGGAAGGGAGATCTCACTCTAGATAGGAAGATGAAGACTCTATTAGATGAATGTAGTGTATAAGGTGATGGTCATTGAATTGGGGTTTGTTTTGCATTTTTCTTTCATTTTTCCTGGTGCAATCTCGGTTTACCGCAACCTCTGTCTCCCAGGCTCAAGTAATCCTCCCACTGTAGCCTTCTGCATAGCTGGGATTGTAGGTGCTCACCACCATGCCCAGATAATTTTTTTATTTTTAGTAGGAATAAAGTTTTGCCACATTAGCCAGGCTGGCCTCAAGTGATCCACCCACCTCGGCCTCCCAAAGTGCTGGGATTATAGGTATGAGCCACCATGCCCCGGGCTGTTTTGCATTTTTCGAATACAAAGGATGCCCTTCTCTAATCTCCTGACAACATCCTCCAACAACAGAGACAGACAGAAGAGAAAGCCTCATCTACCACTTTGAAGATGGTTTTATAGATTTATACTCTAGGTGCAAGCACATTTGGGAAAATGGCTGTTCAAACTCCAAAGTTTTGAAACTTAATAAATAAGAGAGAAGCTGTTTTGCGCTTTGAAATTAAAAATTCAAAGAAGGCAGAAGCCTCATGTTTGTAATAGCTAGGAAGTAGTGAGGGAGCGTAAAACTTAACATAGGGGTTATTTTATTTGAAACATAAATTCTATATGTTATCTATATCATATTATTATTTTTTGAAAAATAAGAACATTTGGATCTGTGGTTCAAATGAAGTTGTCAGTAGTTGATGTTTTTAGACTCTGCAATCAAGACACCCACCGTTACTGAAGGCGGCATGCTCACATATCAGTGTTAACTTTTTGTGGTGGTCAAAATGTCGAGTAAGCAAATCTAAACATATGAATGATGTTAATGAATTCGGAAAACATAGTTATCAATAGAGTGTCAGACTGATGAGCGTAGTAGATGTTTTACTATTTCCAATCTTCAGTCAGTGGTAGTATGTGTCCTAACCTCCTTCCCCTTCCCCTCTTTTTCCTTTTCTTTTTTCTTTCTCCTTGTCCTTTTTCTCCCTGCTTTCTTCACCCAAACGGCGATTTGTGTGGAGACTGAAAATCATAACACCTCAGTTTTGGGGCAGAGGAATCAGAATCCTTTCTTGGCATCTTTTGAGTAGAAGTTTGTCAGAAAGCTTTCTTGTTTTTCTGGTCATTAGCTGAAGGATACAAACCTCAAATTGCTTATGGCTGTATTCACAGGATTGTAGAAAAAGCCTCATATGTAATAGAGAAAAGCAGAGGCCAAAACACAGAGGAAAGCATAGATGACTTTCTCTCTCTCTCTCTCTCTCTCTCTCTCTCTCACACACACACACACACACACACACACACACACACCCCAAGTAGGGTAAGGGGTGGGGGCTGAATTCAACTATTCCTGAGACCTGTCCTGACACCCTTTTTTTCCCTGTAGTTTTAGTGGATTTATATCACTTGCAATCAGAGTTCTGACTTTTCGACGAACATGTTAGGTTAGCAGTCAGAATCAGATACAGTGATAGGTATATGAAGATATCCTGAAATATAGTAACTTTACTGCTTTTTATTGAATTCCAAAGTAAATATGAGTATGTAAGGAGTGAAGCAGTAGGCGCTCTGCAAATTAAATGCCAAACTTCAGTTTCTTTGAGACCGTTTAGCTTTGGGGAAGAGCCGGAGATGATTAGTACAGGGAGTTTGACTTATAAATAAGAAATGAGACAGAGCAGTGGTACCCTTTTACAGCACAGAAGCTATGTCTTGAAAAGGAATAAAAAGAATTAATTTAGAATCCCAGGCATCCCACTTTTCATCTGCTCTCAGAAATGGAAATGTGATTGAATATATTATAAAGTGATAATACAGAATTTGCCCTTTTCAGATTGTAAGCAAGATGAGTTTATGGATAGATTTCTTGTCTATCAATTTAGGTAAAGAAAAACATCTTTATTTCTTCTGTATCTCTTATCAGGAGGGTCCGTCAATGCTGTGGGTACCACTCTCCTTTGCTCCACCAATATTAGTCGTTTTTTTTTTTCATCTTTCTTAACAGCATAGGATGTCACTATACAAATAAACTCTCCTATCTTTGTGTCACTTAGGTAGACTTCTATATTTTAAAGACACATTGAATGTATTTGAGATTAATGTATCTCATTTCAAAATCTAAGTGCTATTATATTTTTGCTTTTATTATTTTTAAGTGACACATGGGAATTGTACACATGTATTGGGTACACTGTGGTATTTCAATACATGTGAGTGCTGTTAGTTTTAAAAGTAATTTGGAAGCAATCAAGACAAGTGATGGTCCTGTGTGTACTCAGTGGAATTCTGAATTTTGGGCATGATCAATGTCTCAGTTTCTAGTTTGAGAGCTTGGTCCGACTAATGTACAAGTAGTATTTTAACAATTAACTCATCACCTGGAGATGCGTTGCCTATGCCTCCTGTGTGTAATTGGTATAGAAAGTGGCAGCAATAGTTATTACCTGGTAAGTTTTCTGGATTTTACATAGAGGGAAGCAGAGATAAGGGATTTATTTTGGAGCAAAGACATCTATAATCTTACTCTAATTCCTTAATTTTGTATACTGTCCTTCTTTTCATTGGAAAGTAGACTGATAAAAAATTTAAATGATTTTGGGTTATATTGTTGGCATATATTTTTTAAAGACCCTCTCCCCACCTCCATATGGATATGACCAAAATGACTGTGTGGAGAAAAGCCTTTGTATAATCTGTGTTAATCAGAGGTTGGCAACTTTTCGAAGTCGTGGATGCCTCTTCTTCCCCCAGTGTCTGTTCATATTTGGTGTTGGCAGAGAGAGTTGCCCTGAAAAGATGGTAGTGGGTGAAGAGTACTTTCTCCTACACACTCCTGAGGTGAAGAGAAGAGCAGTTGAGTATGACCTTGAAGGACGCAAAATTGTGTTTCGAATGAATACTCACTCTGTCCTCCTGGGAGGGGACAGTGAGAGGCACCAGGAGCTATACAGAGTGATTGCATCCATGCTTCTCTTCAGACAAAGCAATGGTACATTGTCACCTTTGGCTGACCTTGACACAGACTAGTGATTTTCTCCTAACATATATTTTTAAACAGTTTTATTGAGATGTAGTTTGATGTATGATAAACAATATGTAAAATGTAAAATTTGGTAAATTTTGACATAAGCACCTACCCTTGAAACTGTCACCATAATCAAGATAACGAGTACTGGAAACAGACGCTTAGTGCCACAAAGAGAAATCGGCCTTGAGACAGCGGATCTCTCAGCAAAACAGTTTTTACTTCCCGGACTGCAGAAAGGGTACTCTTACTAGCTGTCTTGCCAGAGAGTACAACAAACAAAGGAAAAGCAGACATATGTATCCCTTATGTATTTGGGGTCATCCTTACTGCTGTGTCTGATCTCCACTGGCTGGAGCCAGACATCACAATCTAAACTAAAACTCAATTGACTAACAACTTAAAACTTTTCTAAACAGGTAAGGGGCATAGGCTGCCACCTGGGACATGCCTGTGAGCACGTCCAGCACAGATATCTTGGTTAAAGTACAAGGGCATAGAATATACTATGTGCCTATAAGCATGGCATGTCTAACAGCTATATAGGATAGGGCTTAACAAAGTTATTACCACACTTACGATTTATTCTTTAACAAGAAATGAAACTTTAAAGAGGAACTTTTCTACTTCCCACAGTGAACACAAGCATAAGCCCCTTTGTATGCCCTCTCATTAGCTCCTCCCTTCCCCCTACCTCCATCCCTAAGCAACCACTCATCTACTTCCTGTCTTTGTAAGATTAATTTTTATTTAATAGAATTTTATGTAAATAGAATCATACAGTATGTAGTCCTTTTTTATCTGTTTTCTTTAACTTAGCATAAGTATTTTGACACCTCTCCATAAGTCGACATGTATCTATAGTTGAGTCTTTTTCATTGCTGATTAGTGTTCCATTGTATGTATATGCCATACTTTGTCTATCCATTCACCTGTTGATGGACATTTAGGTTGTTTCCAGTTTTTGTTTATTACAGATAAAGCTGCAATGAATACTTGTGTACAAGCCTTTGTATGGACACACGTTTTTATTTCTCTTGGATAAATATGTAGGAGTGGAGCGTTGGGTATCTAACTTTTTCAGAAATTGCCAACCTATTTTCCACAATTGTTGTATCACTTTACATTCCCACCAATAGCATATGAGGGTTCCAGTTCCTGCACCTCCTCGCCAGCCCTTTTAAATTATAAAATTAATCAATTTTATAACTTAAGCTTTCTAATAGGTGTTTAGTGATATCTTGTTATAGTTTTAATTCGCATTTCCCAAACGCTCCAATTAAATAACTTTTCCCCACTGCATTCAAGCTGAAGGTAGCCTTGAAAGAGGCATTAAGTGCTACTCTAGGGAAGGTTTCTACCTCTGGAAACCAGAGAGGTAGAGAGAAGTAGTCTCAGAAAGAAAGGAGGTTAAGAGCAGATGGCCCTTGGTTCTCTAAGTGACCTTGGGCAAGTTAATTCCTAGCTTATTTCTTCTTCTTTGAAGCTGTGCCACAACCTTCAATGGATTTTTGTAGTGATTTCTCCCTCTCTCCTTGTGCCCATCTCTCTCCCTCTCCCTCTCTTTTTACTTTTTTCATTTGGAGTCTCACTCTGTCACCCAGGCTCAAGTACAGTAGTGCAATCTTGGCTCACTGCAACCTCCGTCTCCTGGGTTCAAGCAATTCTCCCACCTCAGCCTTCTGAGTAGCTGGAATTAGAGGCACCCACCACCATGCCCTGCTAATTTTGTACTTTTAGTAGAGACAGGGTTTCACCATATTGGCCAGGCTGGTCTGGAACTCCTGACTTCAGGCAATCCACCTGCCTCGGCCTCCCAAAGTGCTGATTACAGGTGTGAGCCACCATGCCCGGCCCCCTCTCTTTCTTTCTCTCTTTTTGTTGTAATACCGGCTTATAAGGCATATGCGATTGTGGTAGCCTCATTAGTTCCCACTTCCACAGAATCACAACCAGCTCATAGCTGCATGAATGAGAATTAGAATGCTAATAAAGTTGCCGTTGACTTCCTCTTCTTTAGAGAAGCAATCCTCTCCTATCCTAACATTCAGGTTCTCAAAGCTGAATTCATAGATATATAAAGGGATGTCACTAACATGAAGTTTGGATTTAGACTATGCTCCTACAATGCCTTTTTCTGGAATGTTTTCCCTGCATCATTGCAGTATTTAGTAAGATATTTGGGAAACACCCTGCCAGGCTGGGGTGCTGCAGCCCAGTGATGAATCCCTTGCTGTTTGTCATCTGCCCATTAATTCCAGATTCTAGGAAGATGAAACACATATTCCTCTTGCGAAGTTCTTGGTAATCTAATCTAAGTAGGAGACTTTGAAAAGCTCAGTAACAATACTCATTTCATTTCAGTTAATTAGGAATCAGCCATTAGGCTGACAAAGGCCTAGGCTGAAATTTACTTCTGCTTTAAAAAGGCTTTTTCATACACAATGAAAATTAATTGGGTAAACAGAACATCAGGTGAATGAATGGGGAAAAAGCCGAAAAAAGAGACATTTAATTACTCTCATGATAAAAACAGCCTTTTACGAACAAATAAGAGCAATCTCAGAGTGGTAGAGAATGGTAAGGACTGCATGTTTAGAGCCCTGAGTGTCCCTTCTGGCTTTTTTCTAACAAATGTGTCATTGAAGCACACCACTATTCCTTCCTGGGCCTCAGCTGATTCTTCTATAAAATCAGAAGTTGTTCTTTGTAGCCTCTTATAACTTAATACAATGATAGCAATTGACGTGTTCAATTGAAAATAAACCCTGCATCTTCATTGTCAGGCAACCCATCCAAATATTGTAGTAGAAAGCTCTGTTCCCTTCTAGGATATCTAGGTACAATCACTGCAACTCCAGAATGTCAGCCTGTTGGTCTCTTCCAGTTCAGTCTGCTCTACTCACTTTGCCAGTGATCTTTCCAAAAGTCCATTCTGACCTTGTCTCTTCCCTTTGGGTAGCTCTCAAGCCCATAGGATAAAGTTCAAACTTTTTAGAAATACAAATAAGAGCTTTCACAGTATCTTCTGACTTGTCCTTGCTCATCCTCCACATAGACTGTAGGTGCCAACCATGATGGAGAATATGCGGTTCCCAAGATGATTGCTGCCCCATCAGACTCGGTGTGTTTGTGTATGCTGTGCCTGTTTACTTGGGAATAGCTACCAGTTGTCCAAATCATAGCTCAAGCCACTGCTCTTCTGTAAAGCCTCCCTCGAGCTCCCGAGAGATGCCGATTCCCTCATCCAGTGCTTCTGTCCATGGCAGTCACGAGGTGGCACGTTTGCCTCCTCTAACAGATCATGGATTCCCTAAGCACAGGAATTTTTGTCATGATCATCTTTGTATTTTTGTAGTCTGGTATGGGGATACGAAAGTGTTATTGCATGGATGAATGAAAATAGCATTTAAAAGTAATACAAAGACAGTTCTACAACTATTTTAAAATTGTGAAATTTCCTCATTTGAGATTGGCTTTCCAGTGATAATTTGAATTAGTGAAGGGTAAGACACTTTAGACTTTCTAAGAACCATTCATCAGGAAGAGTCTGCTTGAAAACTGAATTTAGGATGAAGAAAGGATTTAGTCAGTGAGCCTCTGAGACTGGATGTAAAGAAAAATCATTTGGAAAATGCCACTGGCAATTTTTAAAAATAGTGTTTTTGTTGCAATATGATAATAGAGGCTGGTTGGTTTCATGTTTTATTAACCAGAATCACAGCCATATTTCTGTGTGCTCATTATTAATTATAATTGATGCTTCTAGAAGTGAATGGGCTTCCTCAGAGTCTATAAGTTTCTGGCCTCTGACAATGCTTAGGTAGAGGCTAGATGCCATCTGATACCAATGCCAAAAAAGGAATTTATGCATTGGGTTAGGGGGAGGGTCCTTTCAAGTTAAAGATGTATTTTGATCAGGTGAATTTACAGATTTATAGATGAGAAGAGTGAGGTTAAGAAAGATACTGTATGTTTAACTGATAAGAACAGATACTTTGCATGATCTTAGCCAGAAGGCCGAGACTGGACAGGGAAAATGTGGCACATACACACCATGGAATATTATGCAGCCATCAAAAACGATGAGTTCACATCCTTTGTAGGGACATGGATGAACCTGGAAACCATCATTCTCAGCAAACTGACACAAGAACAGAAAACCAAACACCGCATATTCTCACTCATAGGCGGGTATTGAACAATGAGAACACATGGACACAGGGAGGGGAGCATCTCACACTGGGGTCTGTTCTGGGGAAAAAGGGGAGGGACAGCGGGGGTTGGGGAGTTGGGGAGGGATAGCATGGGGAGAAATGCCAAATATAGGTGATGGGGAGGAAGGCAGCAAATCACACTGCCATGTGTGTACCTATGTAACAATCTTGCATGTTCTTCACATGTACCCCCAAACCTAAAATGCAATAAAAAGTATATATATTAAAAAAAAAAAAAAGAAAGAAAGATACTATATGTTTATTGAATGAATTCAGGATTTCTCAGTCTAGGCACTATTGATGTCTTGGATGGGTGATCCTTCGTTGTCGTGAGCCAGCCTGTGTATTGTAGGACAGTTAGCACAATCCCTGGCCTCTACCTGGTAGATGCCAGTAATATCCCCATGTTCCATTGTGACAAAGGTCTCCATATATCAATAAATAACCCCTGGGAGGCAAAATTGTCCAGTGAGAACTACTAAATTAAATGGAAGAATTAATAAACATGTGAGGAAAGCTGAAAGGCTGGATTAATTCCATGCTTGAGTTTTTATTTTTGATTTTGGTGTTAAAATCAGTTAGATTTAATAAACATACATTGCATGTCTGCCTATGAAGCAACAAATAAAACAATGTGCTTCTACTGTGGAGTGATGAAAAGTTGAGAAGACATCCACTGTCCCTTTAAAACTCATGCAGACATCTTGGACAGAAAAGCTGTGTGGGTAAAGCTAATGCAGCACAGTGGCAAAGAGTATAACACTAAGGAGTGGAATGTAGTTCAGGTCACAGAGTCTGGAACCAGAATGCCGGGGTGTCAAACCTTATCCTCCATACACTCTAATTGTTTAACAAGGGGGCAAGTTATTTAATAGCCCCATGCTTTCGTCTTCTTATCTGTAGGGTAGAAATGGTAATCATAAATACATCACTGTTATAGTGAGGATTAGATGAATTAATAGATGGAAAGTGGCCAGGCACAGTGGCTCATGCCTGTAATCCCAGCACTTTGGGAGGCTGAGATGGGTGGACCACCCGAGGTCAGGAGTTCAAGACCAGCCTGACTAACACGAAAAAATTCCATCTCTACTAAAAATATAAAAATTAGCCAGGTGTAGTGGTGGGCAGCTGTAATCCCAGCTACCCTGGAGGCTGAGGCAGAAGAATCACTTGAACCTGGGAGGGTGGAGGTTGCAGTGAGCCGAGATCATGCCATTGCACTCCAGCCTGGGCAACAGAGTGAGACTCCATCTCAAAAAAAAAAAAAAAAAAAAAAAAAAAATAGATGGAATGTGTTTGGAATGATGCCTGCTTCATAAAACCTGCTATTAATATATTTTTGATGCATCAAAGATACTGTTGACTTAGAAATGTACTATTTTTTCTAACTCACTAAGAAAGAAAAAAATGTTAACAATTGCAATTTAAAAAAGAGACTAATCAGTTATGACTCATCCTGATTTCAGAGATGTAAAAATATAAACAAAGTGGATCTTAGATTTGATGTAAAGTAAGTGTTTAGTAGTATCATGGCTTTATACTAAGACACTGTATTTGAATTCTTTTGGTGCCACCTTTTTTTTTTTATAATATATATACTTTTTATTGCATTTTAGGTTTGGGGGTACATGTGAAGAACATGCAACATTGTTGCATAGGTACACACATGGCAGTGTGATTTGCTGCCTTCCTCCCCATCACCTATATCTGGTATTTCTCCCCATGCTATCCCTCCCCAACTCCCCACCCCCTGCTGTCCCTCCCCTTTTTCCCCCCGACAGACCCCAGTGTGAGATGCTCCCCTCCCTGTGCCCATGTGTTCTCATTGTTCAACACCCGTCTATGAGTGAGAATATGCGGTGTTTGGTTTTCTGTTCTTGTGTCAGTTTGCTGAGAATGATGGTTTCCAGGTTCATCCATGTCCCTACAAAGGATGCAAACTCATCGTTTTTGATGGCTGCATAATATTCCATGGTGTATATGTGCCACATTTTCCTGGTCCAGTCTATCATCTATGGGCATTTGGGTTGGTTCCAGGTCTTTGCTATTGTAAACTGTGCTGCAATGAACATTCGTGTGCATGTGTCCTTATAGTAGAATGATTTATAGTCCTTTGGATATATACCCAGTAATGGGATTGCTGGATCAAATGGAATTTCTATTTCTAGGTCCTTGAGGAATTGCCACACTATCTTCCACAATGGTTGAACTAATTTACACTCCCACCAACAGTGTAAGAGTGTTCCTCTTTCTCCACATCCTCTCCAGCATCTGCTGTCTCCAGATTTTTTAATGATCGCCATTCTAACTGGTGTGAGGTGGTATCTCAATGTAGTTTTGATTTGCATTTCTCTAATGACCAGTGATGATGAGCATTTTTTCATATGTTTGTTGGCTTCATGTATGTCTTCTTTTGTAAAGTGTCTGTTCATATCCTTTACCCACTTTTGAATGGGCTTGTTTGTTTTTTTCTTGTAAATCTGTTTCAGTTCTTTGTAGATTCTGGATATCAGCTCTTTGTCAGATGGGTAGACTGCAAACATTTTTTCCCATTCTGTTGGTTGCCAATTCACTCTAATGACCGTTTCTTTTGCTGTGCAGAAGCTGTGGGGGCACTTTCTAACTAACTTTGAGTACATTTTTGAACTTATTCGGGCTTGTTTTCTTATCTGTAAAATGGAAATAATAACAGCAGTCTCACTGGGTTGTAGAAGATATGCAAGGAGATTATATGTATAAACTGTCTTAGCACAAGCTAAGTGCTCAATACCTGGTAGCTATTACTACGGATGTGGAGGTGAGGGAAACTGGAAACCCAGTGCTTGGCATGTGAAGTGTTTAATAAGAGCTGCTAGTCGATAAGAGTATGGTATCATCAAGAAAGGCATGAGTGTCTTCTGTCAGTACTAGGCAATAGGAAAGACTTCTTTCTCCCTCTTATTTCTTGAGTTCGAGTTCTTAATTTATGTGTTACTCTGAGTATGAGGTGTTGAAGCTATAAAATAAGTGTCAACCAGGATCAGCCAAGCCAAAGACTTACATCTTAGATGGGAGAAAGACATATGTGAGTGCAGAGAAGGTGAGGGAGACCAACATTTATTTAGTATCTTTGACATATCAGAAATCATACTATGTGCATTGTTTGTTCCTCACAATAATGTTGTGAGGTGAGTCCCATATTTGCCGTTTGCAGATGAGGTAACTGAGTTTCACAGAGGTCACACATCTAGGAAGAGGCACAGCTGGATTTTCCACTCAAGTTTTTCTGTTAATGCCCAAATCTTTCCATAGTGTGAGTAAAATATTTCTGTAAGAATAGAAGACAGTAGCTAATTAAATGCTATGACATGACATAGGAAGTCAGAAGAGGGAGAGAGTACTCTGAGTTGAACTGGCAGAGCTACAATGAAGACAGCACTTTGAAGAAAATATATGGTTTAATTAGGCAGAAGAGAGAATCCTAACTTCTTCCCAGGGATTCCCAGTAGAGGATGTTCTAAACAAAGGTCAAGATAAACATGACATATTAAAGGGTAGCAAGGAGGCTCAGCTGGCTGGACCAGAGGAACTGTTAGTTCAGGGAGTCCAAGGACCATGTGTCTCATGTTCTCAATACCTCCAGCACCTAATACAATGATTATCACATAGCAAGAGCTCCATAGTGATTGGCTAGGAAATATTATTAAGTTAATAGTGGGAAATAAAGCTGAAGATGTGATTTAGAAACTCAGAATGTCAAACTGACACATTTGGACCTAGCCAACTGGTGTTGATAAGTCATTGCAGGTTTTTGCACAAGGGAGTGGTAATAATATTTGTATTTATACAGTGCTGTTTACCAGGTGTTCTTCCAAGTACCTTAACCACAGTACTTTATTTACTCTTCCTAGTAAGCCTTTTGAGCTAGATACTGTTACATTCTGTACCATTTTTTCAGATGGGAAACTGAGGTATAGGGAAGTTAAAAAACTTGACCAAGTTCATACAGCTGCTAGGTGTTAGAGCTGGGATTTGGTACTAGAAGGTGGTCTGGTTTCTGGGTTCATACTACGTGTCCTCTTAGTACAAATGGTTTCCTTAAGTTGTCTTTCTCCAGGATCTATTTTCCAGGTCTCCTTCTCAGCCTATCAATCATAAGTCAGTGGCATGAATGAGCACTTACATAAAGACCTGTGGTTTAAAGTTAAAAAGTTCCTAATTTCTGTCTCCAATGTGTTTTTCCCACTCCCTACCTCTGCCATAAGTTTTCCTTTTGCCTGACAAAAACAGGAAGAATACAGTAGTAACTATCATTTTCTTAAGCATGTTAGCGCTTTTATTAGATAATGAGTGAATCACAGATATTATCTAAAATCAGAGAAGCTTCCACCACAAATGCCAAGTTTGTTGTCATCTCTTATGCTGATATTTAAATATCGCTGAATTTCTGATTCCAAATGGAAACTGAATTCTGAGGTCACTTGTTATCTTGAAAGTGTGGGAACTAGGCATTGAGTCCTTATTTGAATAAAATGATACTTTAGAAAACCCAGAGCTCCCAGAAGGTATACGATGAGCAGAGCTGTAGCTGACACGTAGCAGCTACCTCATCATACTCGTGTTAGATGAATGAGTACTATCATAGTATCATAAAAGGAGCAGGAATTTAGACTTAGCTGTGGATTTCAAAGCTATACCCTCCATCTATAGGCTGTGTGACTTTGGGCAAGTTATGTCATCCTTCCGTATCTTGGTTTTCTCATCTGGTCAATGGAGAGAACAATAACTACCTTACAGAGTGGTGGGTAAGGATTTAACTAATGAAAATCAGATCATTGTATACAAGTCACCCAGTAAACTGGTATGGAAACATTAGAACCAATTTTTTTTAGCTCTCTGTCAGAGCAAACCTCAGTACCTCTCTTTTTTGCTTATATAGCCAGTGTCAAAACAATAGTTGCCACTCTATTATTGCAGCTTAGCAATCTACGATATAATATTCTACGTGCCATAAACTGACTAGGTGTGTAAGGGGTATACACCTAATTGTTACTACTACTGTTTATTATTCTTTGGGAAAACATTTTATTATATCAACATGTGACAGAAGTGCATGACAGAAGTTTTGTTTTCATTGATGCATGATAAAAATAGATTCCGTTTCTGATCTTTGGAAATTTTGACAAATTCTGTGCTTAAACCAAAGGGAAGAGACAGAGTGCAAAAATGGGGAAAGAACAGTCACTTCATCTATAGCTGGTAGAGCTACGGCAATTGGAAGAGACCATCAAGTGTAAGATGGTTCAGGTGTTCAAATCCCAGCTCTGCTGTTTATTAGCCATGAGGCCCAAGCTCAACCTTTTGGAGAATGGATGTAAAAATTAAGCAACTACTGTAATGTTTGACACATGGTGGGAAACTCTAAATGGCAGTTCCAGTTTTCTCTTAAATCAGAACACATGTAGTAATTTAATCGTTCGCTCAACATGGAGACTCCACAGGTACCTGTCAATAAAGAGGTCAACATGTTGTATGAAATGGGCTAGAAATAGAGGCACAGGCCAGATCATTGTCATCCCTGACAAGCATGATTTTCTGGGGGTAATGGGTATAATTGAAGGATTTTAAAGGATGGAATGATAAAAAATTATTAATTTTTCAACTTATTTACATCATAATTACCACTATTCCTCTCTCTCCCCTCCTGTCTTTTCTCACACTTTTCCTTTCTCACATTTTTATAGTATTCTATAAATTTGTTAAACTTGAATTTTCATTAGTTAATTTGATCCCCGAAACAACATACTGGCATACGCATTATTACTACCCTCATTTTATGAATTTCAAAACAGAGGCTTGTACAGTTTGCCAAGAGAACACAGCTAGAGCAGACTGTGCAAGCCTATGGTTTTTGTTTTTGAAGCAGTCTTATTCTGTCTCCCAGAATGGAGGGTGGTGGTGCGATCTCGGCTCACTGCAACCTCTACCTCCCGTTGTCAAGTAATTCTACTACCTCAGTCTCCCGAGTAGCTGGGACTACAGGCATGTGCCACCATGCCTGGCTAATTTTTGTATGTTTAGTAGAGACAGGGTTTCTCCATGTTTGACCAGGCTAGTCTCAAACTTCTGACCTCAGATGATCCACCTGCCTCGGCCTCCCAAATTGCTGGGATTACAGGCATGAGCCACAGTGCCCAGCATAACCTGTGATTTTTCTTTTCTTTCTTTTTTTCTTTTTATTTATTGCATTTTAGGTTTTGGGGTACATGTGAAGAACATGCAAGATTGTTGCATAGGTACACACACGGCAGTGTCATTTGCTGCCTTCCTCCCCATCACCTGTATCTGGCATTTCTCCCCATGCTATCCCTCCCCAACTCCCCACCCCTGCTGTGCCTCCCCTATTTCCCCCGAACAGACCCCAGTGTGTGATGCTCCCCTCCCTGTGTCCATGTGTTCTCATTGTTCAACACCCACCTATGAGTGAGAACACACGATGTTTGATTTTCAGTTCTTGTGTCAGTTTGCTGAGAATGATGGTTTCCAGGTTCATCCATGTCCCTACAAAGGACACGAACTCATCGTTTTTGATGGCTGTATAGTAATATTCCATGGTGTATATGTGCCACATTTTCCCTCTCCAGTCTATCATCGATAGGCATTTGGGTTGGTTTCAGGTCTTTGCTATTGTAAACAGTGCTGCAATGAACATTCGTGTGCATGTGTCCTTATAGTGGAACGATTTATAATCCTTTGGATATATGCCCAGTAATGGGATTGCTGGGTCAAATGGAATTTCTATTTCTGGTCCTTGAGGAGTCGCCACACTGTCTTCCACAATGGTTGAACTAATTTACACTCCCACCAACAGTATAAAAGTGTTCCTCTTTCTCCACATCCTCTCCAGCATCTGTTATCTCCAGATTTTATAATGATTGCCATTCTAACTGGCGTGAGATGTTATCTCAATGTAGTTTTGATTTGCATTTCTCTAATGACCAGTGATGATGAGCATTTCTTCATATGTTTGTTGGCCTCATGTATGTCTTCTTTTGTAAAGTGTCTGTTCAGAATCCTTCGCCCATTTTTGAATGGGCTTGTTTTTTTCTTGTAAATCTGTTTTAGTTCTTTGTAGATTCTGGATATCAGCCCTTTGTCAGATGGGTAGACTGCAAAAATTTTTTCCCATTCTGTTGGTTGCCAATTCACTCTAATGACTGTTTCTTTTTGCTGTGCAGAAGCTGTGGAGTTTGATTAGGTCCCATTTGTCTTTTTTGGCTTTTGTTGCCAATGCTTTTGGTGTTTTGGTCATGAAGTCCTTGCCTACGCCTATGTCCTGAATGGTTTTGCCTAGCTTTTCTTCTAGGGTTTTATGGTGTTAAGTCTTATGTTTAAGTCTTTAATCCATCTGGAGTTAATTTTAGTGTAAGGTGTCAGGAAGGGGTCCAGTTTCTGCTTTCTGCACATGGCTAGCCAGTTTTCCCAACACCATTTATTAAACAGGGAATCCTTTCCCCACTGCTTGTTTTTGTCAGGTTTGTCAAAGATTGGATGGTTGTAGATGTGTGACATTGCCTCTGAGGCCTCTATTCTGTTCCATTTGTTTATATCTCTGGTTTGGTACCAGTACCATGCTGTTTTGATTACTGTAGCCTTGTAATATAGTTTGAAGTCTGGGAGTGTGATGCCTCCCGCTTTGTTCTGTTTGCTTAGAATTGACTTGGCTATGCAGGCTCTCTTTTGGTTCCATATGAAGTTTAAGGTGGTTTTTTCCAGTTCTGCGAAGAAGGTCATTGGTAGATTGATGGCGATAGCGTTGAATCTGTAAATTACTTTGGGCAGTATGGCCATTTGCACAATATTGATTCTTCCTAACCATGAACATGGAATGTTTTTCCATCTGTTTGTGTCCTCTCTTATTTCGTTGAGCAGTGGTTTGTCGTTCTCCTTGAAGAGGTCCTTTATGTTCCTTGTTAGTTGTATTCCTAGGTATTTTGTTCTCTTGGTAGCAATTTTAAATGGCAGTTTATTCTTGATTTGGCTCTCTTTAAGTCTGTTATTGGTGTATAGGAATGCTTGTGATTTTTGCCCATTGATTTTGTATCCTGAGACTTTGCTGAAGTTGCTTATCAGTTTCAGGAGATTTTGGGCTGAGACAATGGGGTCTTCTAGATACACAATCATGTTGTCTGCAAATAGAGACAATTTGACTTCCTCCTTTCTTATTTGAATACCCTTTATTTCTTTTTCTTGCCTGATTGCTCTGGCTAGAACTTCCAATAGTCTGTGGTTTTTAATTGGTAAAATGAGGGCAACAGAGCCAGACCCTGTCTCAACACCACCACCACCACCAACAATGACAAAACTTTCACAAAAAAAACAAAGACGACACAGCTAGTTAGAGGCAGAGCATAGACTTGAACAAAAATCATAGTTCTGTCCTGTTTTTTCTCTATTCCACCACCATGATAGGAAAATAAAAGCTGATATGGAATCTGTGTGTCATCTACTCACTAGGAAGAACACAGAATAGCTCTAAATGCCTTGCTTCCAGGACATAAAAATAACGATTAGACTTGGAATAACCTTATTTTTTAGTTTTGTTTCAGTACTATTTATTCAGTGATCATTTTCTAAGTGTCTTCCTGATGGCTATAATTTGATTTACAGATCCACTGAGAGAATAAGTCATTTCAAACTGTTATTATTTTGGAAAATATCACTGTGTTTTAACCTCACCAATTTTGCCCCCAGCCCAATGCCTTTAAGGGTGTGTATGTTCTAGAACTATACCTTTTGTAGACAGTTTCTACTCAGTTTAGCATCACTACTAAATCCTGGTTAGTTTTTCGTAGGGTTTATTGTAAAGAAATGACTTATACCTTGGTACCTATAGTTGAGTTTCATCCTTCCATTTATACTATTAGAACTGGATAAAAACCTCTGGAATTGTTGAGTCCAGTCACCTCATTTTACAGTTGGAGACACTGAAGCTTAAACAAAGGAGTAGAATAACTCAGGGTCTGAAGGGAGGTTGTGGTAGCGTTGAGAATCTAATGCAGATTACTTGGTTCCTGTTTACCCTTGTTACCCTAAATATGGGCTAGGAGGCAGCAGCATCAGTGAAACCTGGGAGTTTTTAGAAATGCAGAAGTTGGGGTCCCACTCCAGATTTCTGAATCATAATCTGAATTGTAGCAAGATACCCAGGTGATTTGTATGCACATTGAAGTTTAAGAAGCACTGTTTTAAATTACCTTGAGTTTTTGTTTGTGTAGGTGTTTGCAGGGGTGTGTTTATGCTCCAGGTGAGGGCAAAAGACATTTAGGGTGGGAGAAGAGGAAGATGAGGGAGGGAAAGAGAGGGCAAGAGGAGGAAGTGTGGGCTGGAGGTAATGAAATGCTCATACGATGTTCTTTAAACACTTGACAAAGGAGACTAGAATTCAGGAGTGAGGTTTAGGAGTGATAACCATCTACAGGACAGCTCTAAATAGAAGGTAAATAAAGCATGGAGGGGACTATCAAGAGAGTAAGAAGTAAATACTATTATAATACTTAGAAGCTGGCTGATCTCGCTTAAAGGGTCATCAAGGAAAGGCCAGAAATTAGCCTGAGGACCTCAGAATCCCAGAAGCCAAGAAGAAGTGTTTTAAGTTCTTTGGCTAATGCAATCAGATAATAAAGAAAGATTAAGAGATAAAAACTGAAAATTGTCTCTTGCGTTTGATAGCCAATGGCCACTGACTGTTTGGCTGGGAGCCAAGGCTAAGAACTGTGTCCTCCTTCATGAACCTTTCATTGGGCAGCTGTGTCAAATACAAACCTCAGGCCATTCTTGACGCTGATGGTAGAACCTCGTGCCAGCAAATGCCTCATCTGCCATGTTTTGCCGTATCCTGCTCCGGGCCTCTGTCCTGCCTCTCTCATCTCTGACTTCTTAGCTCTTGACTTGCTTGCTGGTTGCTCTACTTCCCATCTGAGTCTTTACTTGCTCATTTGTGTGTTCCCTCCTTCAGACCACCAGTGCCTCCTAGCTTATGTATTGCTTGGACTAATGTGCATTTCACGATTGTTTCTATTCCTCTCAACTCCTAGCACATATTTCTAGAGCTGAAATTGTTCTAACTGTTAAATGACAATGCAAAATAACTGGGGGAACCAAACTGTTTACATCTCAGTTTAATGTTAGAACATCTTTCTTCTTAGATTAAGTCGATATGGTTTAAAATCAGCCCTGGGGAGCAGACGGGCTTCTAGAAAGAAGTCTAGATTTGCCCTTGGTGCCAATGCTTAGCTGATGTATCAGGAAGGAAGTATTAAACATTTAAACTATTTACTCCAACACAATTGTCTATGCAGAATTTTTAATATGATTTTTCGATATCAGCACAATTCTGGAAAGAAATAGAAAACATTTTATAACTTAAAAACAGCTGGTAGAATTTAGACTACTAGTTAATACTTTAAAAACAGAATTATTGAAAGTTGTGGTATAAAGTTTCCAACTGCTGAATTCCTTCCCTTTGTTAGGGTGGATTGCCTGGAATTGGAGATACTAGTGATTTATTGATGTCAAAAACATTACAGAGCTAGAAAACTCAGAAGGAAGAAAGATGCTCAAGAACAGGTAAAAATAACCAAATAA
Source organism: Alouatta palliata (assembly GCA_004027835.1). Classification (NCBI taxonomy): domain Eukaryota; kingdom Metazoa; phylum Chordata; class Mammalia; order Primates; family Atelidae; genus Alouatta; species Alouatta palliata. The sequence goes on from PVKV010000132.1 coordinate 233,928, forward strand.
AGCCGCATTCATTGGTGTCCACTAAAAACAATACATCTTTGTGCCAGGCACTTACTGGGTTCATTCATAATGAAGGAAAGCAAAATATTTCACTGAAACTACCTTTGCAAAAATTATGACAGCAAGAGAAATGTAACATATCTGGCTCCATTTCGCTTCTAACCTCACAAGCTAACTGTCTTTGGTATGGGAGGAATTGAGTTTATAACTTAACTTTAAAGCAAAGGTAATAGTCTCTTCCCCAAACCAGCCCCCTCTAGGATTGAAACTGCTTTTGTAAGACTACTGAAAGTCCATATAGTTAGGATTATGGGAGGGGTCTGAATTCTGCTCAGATGTAGGCATAGTTAAAGATAGACAGTCATTGTTCCCTAGCTTGCTTTTCTATAATTCTTTACTGCTCAGGAGTCATGTATGTGGAGTTCACAAGTTTGGTAACTTCTTCAATTGCTCTTATAAATAATATCACTATTGCCAAAACCTACAATTGGTCTTTGAGATATTTTTCAGACTTTTACATTCAAGTGGTTCAACTGATGCCATCCAGGCCTGTGACTCATATCCAGAGACTGACTCAGCATGCAAAGACAGTTTGAAAACTTCTGGGATTTCATTCCCAGAAATCAGCAGTACCCATTCCCTAGCACCCTCCCTGCCAAATTATCCTTAAAAATCCTAGCCTTGGAGCTCTCAAGAAAATGGATTTGAGAAATGTGTCATGTCCTTCTGCTCAGCTGCCTTGCAATAATTAAACTCTTTCTCTGCTGCAGTATCACTGTCTCAGTGCATTGACTATTTGTGCAGCAGGCAAGAAGAACCCAGCTGGGCAATCACATGACCCCAAAATATTTTTCCTTGACATAACTCAAGATGGCTGTTTAGAAGGATTGTAAATGAAAGACTAGTTAAGAAGCTGTCTTTTGTCAGGGGAGATTTGCATCTGTAGAGAAAATCTGCATTGATATAGCCAGGTTTTCTCAGAGGGTCTTGTTGGATCTAGGAAAGATTAACTGAGAGTCTGACACCTCAGTTGACACATTCACCACCTATTATCTCTGAGGGCTGTTATCTGTGACATTTCATCTATATAATAAGACCAGCTTTGCTAGCCAGGCCTCCTGTTTTTTCCCCTTCCCATAACCTGTTTTTCCACCATAACCTATTTTGCCATGATACAACCACCATTCTTTCTGTAATCTGTTGTCCAAAAGACCCCTTGGATGGCTAAGTAGTAGAAAGAAGAGATTTACTGGTGATAATAGTTTCAAACTTAGAAAAGATAGCCTCTAGAATGGACTGAAGATGCTCTTTCTTTGAAGAGGGGAAGGACAGGTTGAGTTTTATGCATCACAGGGCCTGTATCACAGTAGACTCATAAATATTCAGCATGTTTTGAAGGAATATTACACGTATTTATTGGGGGGGATGTCAAGCACATTTGCAATGGGTAAACATACGTAACATACATCCCATGTTCACTTTGAGGTTGGGGGAGGGGATAGTTTAGCATTAAAATGAGATTGAATTTGCCTATTTACATCAAAAGGTGAACTATAGGACACAAAGACAGTTTGTAGGTAACCTCTATAAGTTACCTCAAACTGGCTTAAGGTTTGCAATTGCTTATCAGTTAAGAATGTTTGTAGGGCTGGCCCTCAGTTCAGTCAGACTTGTAGTGGTCTGGGTTGTAAATCAGGTCTGATGAGTTGTCTGATAGCTCCTATTGTTAGAGAATTTAGAAGGAATGTAGTTTTCCTTACAGCCCTAGAAATTTAAGGAGTTGCTGTGCTAGCTGCCCTGAACCCTGGATCTGTAGGTAACTTTTGTTTCTTTAAACTTAGGGTCTGTCTTAGTTGACAAAGGGTCATCTATTTTTGTTTCTCAGATAACAAAACTCGAGATGGTACATAAGCTTCTAAACCCCATTGAAGAGTAGGCTAATTAACTTTGCAGGTCTCCCTATACACACTAATAAGTTTCTATGACTTTGCTCCCATTAATCAGCCTTTCGTCAGTTCATTTTCAGCAAACCTTCGGAGAGTGAAGGGGAAATTTTCCCTTGTTTCCTACAACACGTAAAATTACCTGTTTTAGTCCTCCTGACAACTGTAAGGAGTGGACATTATTATCTCCACTTTGGAGATAAATCTCAGTAAAGTTATTATACCAAGCTCATTTGTAGCAACAGACAAGATGGAAACTCAGTATGTATTGATTCTGCATATAATGGGAAATCTTAAAACCTGGCTTAGAGTTAGTGGAAAAAAGTATTATAAAAGAGTATTTTCTATATTTCCTTTATAAAATGTTATAAAGCAGATGCCTATTATATTTCACCAGAGGTAAAATAGTTCTAAATCTGTTATTGAAAGAAAAAGCTACAAGATTGAGCCCTGAAGCTACATAGTTGTTGGTGATAAAAGAGAATTTCTAGCTCCCAGGAGAGCTGGATCTGCTCTCAGTTCTGTACTTTTGTTTATGCTTAAATAGCTGTTCAATAAACCTGAAATGTGTCTCTGCCCTGCTCTCTACCTGTACATCAGTCACCATTAGCAATGACTGTCCTTCTCAAGGTCATCTGTGAGGCCACTTAGGTGCCATAGGCCTTAGCTTCTCCATCAGTCATTTAGGAATAATAGAACTAACTCATAAGATCCTTCAGTGTTTGAATGACATAAAGCTATAAGTTATATGGTAATTTTGATAGTGAAGGAAAAATATAAAACATTGAAGATAGTGGCTGACCTTGAAATCCCACCAGAAAACTAGCTCATAATTTTTTAAAACTAAATATTGTTTTATTAAGTGAAAACACGTTTATAAATGTTAGACTAATTCAGAAACCAAAAATGAAAAGAAAGTAGCTGAAACTAAAGGAAAACTGGCTTTCTGAAAGACATTCAAAAAAGTCTGTTTAAAACTGTTTTACAAATGGCTAAGAAATTCTCTGAGTTTCATAACTGTTTGTCTTATTTGTACAGATGGCTCTTAGTATAAGTGAGTGTAAGTGATAGAACTCAATAATGAGGGACATTTGAGACATTTTCGGTTACCCAACTACACTTTAGATCTTATCATCAGCTCTCTTATCCAGTTAGCTTATGTTTCTCTTGAAGCAGTGATTTTAATGAGCATTTTAACAGAGTGTCTACGTGTGATATTGTAAAATCTACGTTTGGTATTTAAACCTATTTCCTGGCATACAACTCCTAAATCCTTAGAAACTCCAAAGTGATGTCTTTTGTATGCTAATGCTAGGCTGATGACAGCCCATAGGTAGATTCAGGATGGGGGCTGATTACCTGAAAAACCAAGGCATGTAGAGGGTTGGGACTTTCAGCCCCATCCCTGCTACCTCCATTGAGTGAAGAGAGTTTGAAGGTTGAATCGATCACCAGTGACCAATAATTTAATCACTCTCACCTACATAATAAATCTTATATAAAAAAACCCAAAGGGAATTGGAGAGCTTCCTGATAGCTGAACACTTAGAGGATTCTGGAGGGTAGTATACCTTGGAGAGAGCATGTAAACTTTGAAACTCTTCCCCCTTACCTCACTTTATGCATATCTTCATCTACATCCTTTGTAATATCTTAATAATAAGCCACTAAATATGTTTCCTTGAGTTCTGTGAGCTTTAGCAAATTAATCAAAACCCAGAAAGGGGGTTGTGGTTTCAGAGGTGTTCAAACCAGAGCAACTCCATCTTGAATAAGGGCTGGGTAAAATAAGGCTGAGACCTACAGGGCTGCATTTGCTGGACGTTAGGCATTCTAAGTCATAGGATACGACAGGAGGTCAGCACAAGATACAGGTCATAAAGACCTTGCTGACAAAACAGGTTGCAGTTAAGAAGCCAACCAAAACCCACCAAAACAAAGTGGCAATGATAGTGAAGTTTGGTTGTCCTCACCGCTCATAATATGGTAATTATAATATATTTACATGCTAAAGGACCTCCCACCAATGCCATGACAATTTACAAATGCCATGCAATGTCGGGAAGTTACACTCTATAGTCTAAGAAGGGGAGTGTGACGATTAATATTGAGTGTCAACCTGACTGGATTGAAGGATGCAAAGTATTGTTCCTGAGTGTGTCTGTGAGAGTGTTGCTGTCACAAGATCCTTGAGGAGTCACTTCACCAGCTGGAAAACTCTGTGGCCAGCAGCACCTTGTGCCTGAGTATTGCTCATGCCCACTGGGCTCATTCTGCCCATTTGTTCAGGCAGGCTGTACTCAGCTTGTGCTACTGGCCCAGATCCCACACTTGCCAAAGACCAGCCAGGTGTGGAGCAGCGAGAGATGTGTGTGTATGAGTGAGCATGGAGTCCGGCCATTGTGCATAGCCAGGAATGCCAGCTGCTGTGGTGGGGAAGGCAGCTCCAGGTATCAGCATAGGTGCTGGCTCTATACAAGGTTGTAGCTGGACCAGGTATACCACACACAGCTTCTGCTGTGGGCACCTCCATCTGGAAAAGGGAAAGGTGGTAGCTCCCAGAAACTTGGAAATGCCAGGAACCACAGAGCCCCAAAGAAGGTGTCACAGCCCTGGCTCAGGGAGCCTCTAAGTTTGTACTCCTTGAAGGGCTGCAGCTCTTCTTTTTTCTTATTGCCCTCAACCTGGTGCGTGGTTGGGGGTGGGGGCATGTTTCAGCCCTGTTTGTGTTACAGCTCTTTCAGTCCCACTTGAAGGGTTCCAAATTCTTGTCCTGTGTTCAGAAAGAATGAGGTATGTGGACAAGTGGAGGTTGAGCAACATGTAGAGGAACTTCATTGAGTGACAGAAAAGCTCTCAGGAGACCCACAGTGGGTAGCTCCTTTCTGCAGGCAGGTCATCCTATGAGTGTCTATCTCTCAGTAGAGAGGAGACCCACATTGGGTAGCTCTTTCCACAGACAGATTGTCCTGAGGAGTCAAGGAGACCCGAAGTGGGTAGCTCCTTCCCACAGCTGTTAGTTCCAATGTCTGCTTGAGTCTGGCTGAGTCCAGGGTTTTTATGTCTCACAAAGGAGAAGGTGTGTGCTGATGGATCCATGGGTGGCCATGGGCAGGCCTGAAGAAAGAACCATAAATTCTTACTCCCAGCCATGAACCTTACTTGGAACTGACAGCCCGCTCCCCAGGCTTCAGGTCATCCCTGTCTTAAAGATAGGATTTCACCAGGGATCCACCCCTGTCTGCCTCCTGCCATCAACATGCTGTCCACAGTGCCCAGGCTGTGCCAAGAGGCAGCTGTAGGCATGTGCTGAGCCACCCTCAGCCCCTCCTAGCCTCCTTCCTGTGCTTATGGGCACCCAAAGTCCAGAGGGGGCTGAATTGTCAGGGGGCTGGCATGTTAGCATTGCCCTGAACTTGCACACACCCAGCTGAGGTGGTGACAGTGCCATTCCTTTGCTCCATCCCAGAGTGGGCTCTGGGAGTAGGAAGAGGCCAGAGAGTGGGAACAGGCACTTTCAAGCCTGCGGGGGCCCCCAAGAGTGCAGAGATGTCAGGGTCCAGAGCTACAACTGGGTGGCTTCTGCTGCACCTGGGAGCACGGGGCTCCTGCCCCTCCAACTAGGGATAAGACTCTTGGCTGTTCTCAGCTCCTGCAGGCCAGCAGAGTATGCAGCCTCAGCCACGACTCCCTGGCTGAGCTGGTGTCTTCACAGAGGCCACTCCAAACTGGCTGCCACTGCCGGCACTGCCAAAGGAGATGAAAATTTGAGTCAGTGGACTAGCAGAGGCAGAGCTGCTCTGAATCTGGGTGGGCACCATCTAATCAACTTCCAGTATGGGTAGAATAAAGCAGGCAGAAGAAGAAGGAAAGAGCACACTTGCTGAGTCATCTGGCCTTCATTTTTTCCTGGGCTGGATGCTTCCTGCCCCAAACATCAGATGCTAAGTTTTTCAGCTTTTGGACTCTTAGACTTATAGCAGTGGTTTTCCAGGGGTGCTCAGGCCTTCAGCCATAGACTGAAGGCTGCACTGTTAGTTTCCCTGCTTTTGATGTTTGGGGACTCAGACTGGTTTCCTTGCTCCTCAGCTTGCAGATGGCCTGCTGTGGAACTGCATCTTGTGATCATGTGAGTCAATAATAAACTCCCCTTTATACATTCATCTATCCTGCTGGTTCTGTCCTTCTAGAGAATCCTGACTAGTACAAGGAGGAGCCCTATAAGGTCTAAAAAAGGAAATTGTAGGAATTGCCCACCCCTTTCCTGGAAAACTCATAAATAATCTACTGCTTGTTTAGCATGTAATCACGAAATAACTGTAAGTACACTTAGTTGAGCAGCCCATGCTGTTCTTGCTCTGCCTATGGAGTAGCCATTATTTTATTCCTTTTCTTTCTTAATAAACTTGCTCACACTTTATAGATTTACCTCAAATTCTTTCTTGTGTGAGATCCAAGAACCCTCTCTTAGTGTCTGCATTGGGACCCATTTCTGGTAATAGTAGAAACCCCAACTTGAACCTAGTATGTCAGAAGTTCCAGAAGCCTGGACTTACAAGTGATGGGGGGGGGGGGGGTTGGTCTTAGGGCACTAAGCCCTCAACCTTTGGGATCTGAGACCATCTCTAGGTAGGTAGTGTTGGAATTGTATTGGAAGACACCTAGCTGGTGTTTGCAGAAGAATTGATTGCTTGCTCTGTGCATGGGGACCTGTACACATTTAGTCACAGAAGTCATGTATGTTGATTGTTGTGTTGTGAGAGACAAGAAGCAAACAATTTGAGATTTTTGCTGTCACTTTGTTTGATTCTATGATTACAATTTATTTACCAAATAGTTATTTAGTGTTTTGTAAATATAGTCCCTAATATTCAGAGCTGTGTATACTATGATAATTCTTACTGTGAAGTTAAATAATTCTAACTTTATTGGATAATTCAAACTTGAAGCATTTGGAATGTTAAATTATTTTGGTCCTTGGGAGGAATACAGCTATGCAGCCTGAGTTTTGCAGCATGAAGCTGCAACTTCTGTCTTTTCTTTCTGTAAATAATTGGGAAGACCAAATGGCAGCAGAGATAAAACCTCCTTAAATTACTACCTCTCCTCATGGAGTAATAAAGTAATTTTTCTTGGAATGTGGTAATCTTTAACTAATCAGATTGCTGTAAGGTATTGTGGTCTCACATGGGAAAAAGTAATCCTAATAAAATTTCTTTGTTTATGCCTATGTAAGTGTAATTTTAGCTTTCCCACTTTGGAATGCTGACCTCATTCATTTGGAGTCAGTGTTTCCCAGATGGCAATTTTCAAGCTTTGTGCTTGAATAAACTCTAAATGTATCATATTTTCTGACCCTCAGTCTTTAAAATTAACAACACAAAATTTGTCTTTTACATGGGCTCAGTTTCATATGTAAGTCTCATGAGGGCAGAGAGTGTATCTTATCCAAGTTTTTCATATGTACACAACAGAGGGAGTGGTGACTTAAGAAGCAAAAAATAATACAAGTAATTTTGGGTTTCTTAGAGATTCTGTGTTAAGTAAGCCATACATGACAAATTAGGCAAGGCCTGAGCTGTTTGTATTCTTTGAGTTACTGTGTGTCAGATGGAGAAAGTTGTTAGCGCATCATGGATATGGGAGATTTAAATTTCCCTCCAGGGCCACAGTAGACTCTGGCTTTAATTGCTGTTAAAATAGATGAAAGTTTTTATAGCCTTCTCGCTATGTAGACACACTCTTGCCTTGGTTAAAGCTTCACAACTAGGCCATAACAAGTAGTCAATGAATAAGGAAGACATAAAACAGGATATGATGGAAAGGCAGAGGAGGAAGGCTGATATAAGAAATAGACTTGGGGAAGTAATAGTCAGGTGCTGGGGCTCAAAAACTGATACCCCAAAATATGATACTTTGACATGCTAAACTAAAGAAGTCTCAAGATGCCTCTGATCCCCCCAGCATCTCTCCAGAAGGACAGAACAAAGTTGTTCTCTGAAGGTTCTTTATCTGCCTAAAGTCCAGATCCACCAAGGAGAACAACACTTTTTTCTCCCCTTCCTGTTATGTCATTGCCTGTTGCTCAAAAGAAGACCAAGAATGTAACCACACTTGAATGGACCCTTTCAGGAGATGGTGTCTGTCTCTCAGGATCATTCAAATTCCAAAGAAAACCATTTATAAGTTAATCTCTGTTCCCTTATCCAGTTTATTCTCCCTACTAATCATTTGTTGGTCCTCAAGAGAATTCCTCACTTTACCCCCTTCCATAACCTGTTTTTCCAGGATCTAAACCCCCATTCTTTCTGTAACCTTCAGATGGTATATAAGCTTCTGTTCCCCTTTGGGGGTTGAGTAATCACTTTGTGATTTTCCCCTGTGTACATAGTAAAATTTGCCTTTCCTCTCATTAATCTGCCTTTTGTGAGCTGATTCTCAGCAAACCTTCAGAGGGTGAAGGGAACATTTCTCTGTTAGTCCGCACAGTTTTGATGCTGTGAGCAGGATACTAGATTTCTACTCTTCTAGCAGCTGCAATGAAGGAAACCCAGGACCTGACCGGTCAGCTAAGTGTAAGACTTTCTTACCAACCAGGGTCCTGACCTCTTTCTCTGTTATGCCTGGTCAAGCACATAGTGAAAATCCCTGTCTCTTTTTCCTCTGCAAGTTTTAGATAATGGGAGAAAAGGATCTATGTAACAAGTCTGGGTATAGTGATGCTGGTGTATTTTTTGGTACTTTTGGTATGAATATTCATAATATTTGATTCCTTTCTTCCTAGAAACACTCCTTTCCTCCGTCTTAGTCTTTCTGTGTTGTTCTGTCATAAAGAGGAAGGAATACTGAATGGGGCTCCCCCTTGTCTTGTTTCATGTCCATGAGAACTTGACTTGTGACCAAGTGGAAGCATTCTCTCTTGGTCTTTGTCATCTGGGAAATGGGGTTTTTATTTTTCTATTTCTTATCCCTAATGTTGAGCAATTCAAGGGGTGTGATTTTTAGATCATGCCAGGTGACCAGTCTGAAAATGACTGGGAACCTGAGACATACAAAAACACTTTTTGTTCTGAAGGCATTAAGCTCTTGGGAGAGTTTGTTTAACTGAGAAGTCCCATCTGTAAAAGGCTTTTGTTGTCTCAATACTCTTGCTGTCTGCTAAGTCTGTGGCAACGGGAGTCTTGCTATCTTAGCCTAGTCTTGGGGGTAATTGTTGTTGAGAAGATCTTTGAGACTGATTCTTTTATATTCTCTCCAGGAAACACTTCTAAACCTAGAAAATTATACCTGGACTTTCCATGGGGAGGCTCATAGATTGAGTCACCGTTGGAGTAAGCACACCATTAAAATTTCTAATGATCAATGGCCAGAAGATAGACCATTTAATTTAAAAACACTCCTAAATTAAAAAAGAAAATAATTTAAGAAGCTCTTATTCTAAATAATTGCCTTATCTATAGTTATTAAAAATCAAATTAAAAAGATAACACATAATCATTGTCATGGCTAGCTTTAGAAATTCTCTTGACTAAATTAAAGAACAAAAATCTGACCTGAAACAAAGTTAAAATCCTTCATAAGCTCAAGCTGCCTGCTTTCGATAGAGATTCACAATGCGAGCTGCTCCATCCTGTGGTCTACTAGTTAAAGCTCCGTGCATTCACAACTGTGGCTTGGGTTTGATTCACGGTCAGGAAATTAGGCTTTTTAAGTTTATGGTTCTATAACTTTTGACTTTTGGGGGCACTATAATAATTAATTTACTGATCCTTTTACCTTCTGTGGGCAGTTTTTTCTTTCCTGTTTCCTTCTCTCTGTAGGGACATAAGAGGCCTTTGGTCCTTTGTGTGTAGATGGTCAACCAAGAAGCTGAGACCCTAGAAAATATGGCCAGACAGATGTGGATCATATCCCATTTGCAGCTGGTGAAACTTTCCTTTCTTCAAGCCATCTTCAGATGGTTCTGTATCTTGTGAGGACTGCCTGACACCTGTTTGGCGATGACTTGCGCATCTTTAGTTAAATCATAATCTTGGTTAAGACATTTTGGTTTTAGTTGGGGAGGCACCTTAGGTAAAAAAGTTCAAAAGCCAGGAACACCCCTTGTTTGTCCAGACTAAAATCTGGTAATAAAAGAATTAACGTTTTTTTTTTTTTTTTTTTTTTTAAAAAACTTTGTGGTCAGACATTAGCTTAATTAAAAGCTGGTATTCAAGCTATGTACACATGCACACACACACATATATATACACACATACACATACACGCACACTTTAAAGACCTTTCTGCTTTTTTCTTTTTAGATACTGTTAAAAATTTTTTTTCAGTCAACTAAACTCCCCCAACTTTTAAAAATTGTGCTTGATCCCTCTATGTGTTTACTTTCTTAAACATTGTTCTCCCATTTACTTCTACTTCTTCCTACTGTTTTTTTCCTTTTTTCTGTCTCAAATATTACGTGAAGAATAATATAATATAATATGTAAATATATAATATAGTATGAATATAGTATTTCAGATCCTTCGCAGTGGTTCATGCCTGCAATAGGTGGCTGAGGCAGGAGGATTATTTGAGCCCAGGAAGTCAAGACCAGTCTGGGCAGCATAGTGAGACTGTCTCTACAAAAACCACAAAAATTAACCAGGTGTAGTGGTGCATGCCTTTAGTCCCAGACACTTGGGAGGCTGAGGTAAAAGAATCACTTGAGCCTGTGAAGTTGAGCCTGTGAAGCTAAGCTGTGATCACACTATTGCACTCTAGCCTGGGTGACAGAGTGAGATCCTGTCTCCAAAAAAACAAAACAAAACAAAACAAAACAAAAAACAAGAATACAGAAAAAAGTGCCACTCACTTTTTTTTGCAGTCTTCTGTCTTGCTGTGGAGTCTAAAATGTCATGGACAGATTCTTCTCAGGCCTAAAACTCTACTGTCTTTCATGTTGCATTACATAATCTCATTGGTTTCTGGAGGTACCACGTTACTTTATACTGTGCAAAACACTTTAACTTTGTGTGTGTGATAACTGGAGAATCACTGGCAAGAGCTGTGGTTTTAGAGGTGGCTGACAACAGTTGTTTACAGTAAATGGTTATTACTGCATGGGGCTACTTGTTTCTGTGTGTTTAGATTTTAAAAGGTGCAGTTTGAACACTTAAAAATGTCTTTATAACAAAGTGTACTGCAAAAGCATTGCAGAACCTTTTCTCATGGCATTTCCCTCTTTTCAGGAATCTGAGGTACGGTGTAAAAGTAGACTCTTCAATTTTTAAAGATCTAGATGCTCTAGATGCTTTGCCTTTCAACTTTACCTGCTTTTCATATATTTAAATTATTAGGCCCTAAAAACCACAAATGTTTTGTTGACCATTTTCCTTATTGGGCTCTGCCCTGAGCTCAATGGTCCAGTTAAAAAAACAGAGACTAAATTAAAAGCTACCTATCTAAATAAAATGTCTCCTTATAAAATCCTATGGTAGATTCCTATTATTTTTTAATTACTTTAACATTCATTCTTGATCATTCTTAACTAACCCACCCAAGCTCCTTTAAAAAGCTAAAATCTCTCCATGCAGCCATGTAAGACAGATAAACTTAGCCTTTTTCATTTATGAAGACACAGTTTAAATCCCACTGCCCTTTAAAGCTAGTTAGCTTTAGTTATTGTCTATCTAAAATTCAAAAATCAAAATTATAAAGTCTTTGTGTCTGTCTGTATTTTTATGAGTAGGTGTATATGCCTGTACATGGTAACGTGGTAACCAGTTCACTTATGTATAAATGAATCCATGTAAATTACATAACTAGCCCAAATACTTTCCAAGTTCATGTAGCTTTAATCATTTTTGGTAAGTAAAAATAGTTTTAAACTTGTTAATAAAATAAAAACATCTTCAAAATGTAATTTAGATATTTTATTTGCCTAGGTCTGTTAGACAGGTTTATACTATCTCTATTAGCTTTTTTAAGGTCATAAAACTGTTACTTCTATAATCTTTTTGATGCTTAATTTGTCTGTGAGATAATGTCATTAAACTTGAGACTTTAAATTCTGAGTTCTAGATAAGTGGCCATGGTAAGTTCTGGGGATGGCACCCGGACCCTATCTTCCTTGGGCCAAATATGCCTTCCGGCTATGCTGGGAGGCGTTGTATACTCCAGACAGTTTCTCTGAAGCCCTGCCCTTTCTCCTATGCTCTACATCTAATACAAAATTAAAATTACTTCCTAGGTTTTTCACTAAAAATTAAGACTACAAGGAGTTACATTATAATTAACATATAAACATTAAACCTGCTAAATATAAAAAAAATCCATATACAAAGTGTATTTAAAAATTAAGATGTACAAAAAACTTTGTAAATTGTACAGTTTTGAACTTGGTTGGAGGTATACTCTTGCTGAGTACCCTACAAGAGCAAGCTATAAAAGGTGCTCTTATTGGAATGTATCTTCCAGAATGCATGTGATGGCATTGGGAGTTGGAGCTTAACAAGAAATGCTTAAGTCACCTAAGTGGAGCCCGCATGAATAGATAAATGCCATTATAAAAAAAGCTTGTGGGAATGGGTTCACTTTCTTACACTCTGGCCTTTGCACCTTCTGCCATGTGATGACGCAGCAGGAAGACCTTTGTGAAATACCACTATTTCGCTCTTAGCCTTCACTCCAGGGCAGTGACCTAATATATTTATATTCATTGTAAATTACCCAATCTCAGTTATGCTGTTATAGCAGCACAAAATGGACTAAAACAGAAGATGATAATGGAAAATATGTGCTTAGCTAACCTTTCTCATATTTGAGTTGTGATGGGGCAATTGGCATAATTCTCCTTACTCTTGGTGCCAAAAGTCAGAGACCTGTGAGGGGTTCCTTCAGACTCTTCTTGGGTGACTGGTATAGTTAGATGCTTAGGTTTTGTGGAATGAATGACAGTAAACATCAGTTTGAGGAACAGCAGAAAGAGAATTGCCAGAAGTCAGAAAAGAGAAAACTGATTATTAGAGGCCTCTCTCATTAAGTAGCTATGTGATCTTGTGGAAATAGTGCTGAACTCAGCTTCCTTGTCGTCGAAATGAAGTCTTACCTGCCTAATGTAAGCATCACATGAGACGATTTCTGTGAAAGCACCCTATGAACCTGTAATTGTCCTATAAAGTTAGTAATCTCTATTTGTGACTAGGTGGGCATCATTCTAGGGTGGGGAAGGGTGAGGTTATTTTATTACTGTTTACATTTCTTTTGAAACGTGGAATTATGTCTACCAGTAATTAGGCAATAGATCCTTTTTAACATTTTCAATGAAATGACCCTATACTTTCCTGAAGTGTTATCTAAGTGTGATCTAAAGAAAGTTCTTCATAAACTCTGAAAGCTAATTTGTCAGAGCTGTATTATATTTATATGATGGTGTAGTATAATTTGTTTTTTATAATCCCACATCTTTCTTGATGTTATTATATTGGTCAACTATTAAAAATGGATACTGCTCTTGAAATACCTATTAAGAAACAGCAAAAGGGCATCATAGAGCAAACAGTAGACATTAGGGTAAGATGATAATAAACCTTCCCCAGATTTCTAGGTGTCTCTGGTGGTTAACTAAAAGTTGATCACAGCGATAATAAGTAAGAAAATGAAGGTTTAAGACGGAGAGATGGAGAGGACTATTTAGGCAGCTCTTAATTATAAATTGAGCTAGAACGGTTGTTAAGTTTTGGAAATTTGCTAACCAAGGCACTTAAAATGGAGAATGTGAAGAGTTACCTAAGAAAGAAGTTCATTGCAGTAATATAGGATGAAAATGCCTGGTCCAGTAAAGTGAGAAATTTCTGTAACAAAATGAACTCCTCAGGAAGATGTAAAGAATGATTTTGTTATGCTTCTAGTATTATGGGAAATAATTTATTGACAAAGCAGAATTTGTAACTTAAACTGATTATGCAAACCAGCTCTAAATGTTAGAGAACAGATAAAAGTGTGCAGACTGAAAGTTAACAGGCCGTACTGATCCCTGAGGTGTTGCCTGTGTCTATGCAGGGTTGTTATGAAACACTGACATTGTGTAAAGCTGTGAATCTGCTTTGTCATTGAAGTACTGAAATTATTCTATCCAAGTCAGCTTTGTGCTTGCAAAGATAAAGCCAAATCATTGGAACAGGTGTTCTTCCCTAGTTTGCCTCCTCTGCTTGTTTCCTGATTGGCAGATAGACAGATGTTTGAGTATAAATTAAAACTACTCTGACAGCTACTGTAGAGAAAGAGTAGTTTATGATAATAAAGTATTTTCTGATCTCTCTGCAGGTATAGGGATTTTATATACAACCATGCTTTTTTCTGTAATGATATCAAGCTTTTTTTTTTTTCGTGGGGTGCAGAATCTTCTGTCTCCTACAGTTATTTCCTTTCTAAAACCTCTCTTACATTATCCACAGAAGTTAACAATACTTTTTTCATCTCATGAATATCTTTTCTTAAAAAAAAAATCTGTATCCACTATTGGCAACTTTATACCACAATCATAGTTTTATGCCCTTTTGAGCAAAGAAATTAAGAAGGGGGATGCATCCTGGGATAGCCAAGGAATCATATAACACACTACGATCCTTTAATTACTGTTTAAATATCTGTCTGAAACCTTGGCATTTCAGGAGCCAGCAACAACAACAACAAAAAAAAAGGAAAGCAGATTACTATCTAGATGAAAGGGTGCAATTTTCCCTTTCTGCTATCTCCTAATTAGTTTCAAGGTGAAACTCAAAGGGACCATGAAAAGCTGGAATAAAAATAAGGCACTTCAAGCCCATTCTCGTTTTGTTTATTGAATTTAGTATCTCTCAAAATGGAAAGGCCGAAGCCAGGTGTTAGCATGTATTACCCTGGGGAGAAGTGAGGGTGGAGGTCATGCAGTGAAAGGCACTAAAGCATGCATACTGCATGAGGGATTAATTGCCAGGAGCATATGAGAAGAATCATGGCACCTAATTCCCAGAGCCTGAACAAATATCAGTATGAGAAAATAGTCACATATCTGCAAACACAGGAGGGCTCTAAATCAATACATAAAGAAGAGATTAGCTTATTTTTTCATAAACAATACAAGATGCTTTTGGAGAAGATCATCCAAGATAAACTGCCTTGTGTAGCTTGACCTAAATGTTTTCAAGTTTAAATTCTGAACAATGTTAATGGTAATTGAGACCCTGTTAAAAAAGTAGGGGAGGGGTACCTTGTGGTGTTTTCAGATTTTGCAGTATACCTTCCAGTCAAGTTTGCTTGTTTTGTGAATCTGTAGCTATAAAGTTGTATATTGAAGATTTAAGTTTATCATCCAGAGACCTAGGCTTATTCGATCCTAAGCACTAAATGGGAATTCAATTAGGTTCTTTCCATCCTATTTACTAAAGCAGAAAATTGAAATCGTTAGTCTTAGAACAGTGTTTCTCACTTGTGGGTGGGGAGGGGGCAGAGACAGCCTTTCTCCAGGAAAACATCTCACTCTCCCAGTGGGTATATGAAAATTCATATTTAAAATTATAAAATTTTAAAATTGAAATACCACAAAAATCATTAGTTTTATAATGAAAACTACATCAGAAAAGCTAAAGGAAACTTCTTGGTTGATGAGAATACATAGAAAATAAACTCTCCTTTGCCTCGCAGTAATTCCATTATGGAGATGAGAACGCAGCTCCTGGACATATGCAAAAGAGCAGAATCTCTGGGGAAGAGAGGGTATTTTTACGTTTACCAAGACAGGGCATGAGTTAAAACACATTGAGAAGCATAGTCCTATAACAGAGTCAATACAGCAGGTTCTGTAACAAGGATGTTATGCTTATGCTTCACTTAACTGGAAAATCCAATTGAATAGAGACATTCTGAGCATTTTGATTAATAGAAGATCAACTGTCACCCATTTGGTTTTTTCTTTTTTTGCAATAACTACCTTTGGCAATGCATAGACCCTACCTTCATGGAAAGGTCTGTTTGAAGCCTGAGGTATTCCTTACAGCACTACGGAATTCTTCCAATGCCAAGGGCACTTGACTGGTACAGAAGAAAGAGGAATTACTGAGAACAGATGGCCCTTTTGATTTAATTTTTAGCAAAATGGGGTAATAGAGTGCTCACTAATGCATGAAATCTGTTATATCTATTCTCTTGCTTTGCTTGGAGGAAGCATACAAGTAAGAAATGTCTTTTCCTTCATTTTTTCATTTCTCACTAAGCTTGTTAGGAGAATAAATGACATTAGGAATTCTGTGCAAGTGTTAAATTTGTTCCTGCTTTCTAATCTAGCACTTTTTAATGTTAAAAAACCATCAAGGAATTTTGAGAAAATGAAGAAAAGGATATGAGCCATGTAATTATCAGATAGTTTGAAGAACAATGGTTTCAACTGTGTTTTTCTTAATTCCTCAATATCTCCTGCCAAAATAAAAATGCAGATTCCTTAATAGAGGGTTAATTATTCAAGAGTTTTTATCAGGCAAATTCACAGGCAAAATGCAGCATTAGCTTTAAAAAGCATATTTTTCTTTTCCATTTACCTTTTTAACTTGAAGAGTATGCTTTTAATAAAAATACTTTGTGAATGTCCTTTCAATGATTGTATCTGCTGTAATTGGCAGAAATGTGCACTCTGAGGTGTATATAGACCATAGGGTAATCCTTTTATATGTAGCAGGGACACTATATTTACGAGGGCTCTGTGCTGATTGCTGGATTTCTCAACTAGAAATAATTTGGAGAACTATGGAAGAGACTGAAAACACCAATGCAGAAGTTAAGGAATCTAAATTCAAAAGCTGGCCAAAATATTATATTACACACACACTCAGGAGAGAACAAGAGGCCCAAGTTACCATTTGGATGATCTAGAGCAATATTTGTCACTAGTGTCTAAGGGATGCTAATAGCTCTTTTATGAAAAAGCCTACTTCTATGAAGAGTCAAGTAACTGTTAACCTTCCTGGCATAGAAATGTCTTCCAGTAACATTCCTAATACTACAGTGTCAGCCATTGTGACGTGAAGATGCAGGAATAGATGTCACATTCCAGTACGAATGGATTTTACTGGCCCTGGAATTATATGGGCAAGGCTAACTAGAAGGAGCTAGAAGCTACTCTGTGGAATATTCTAATCATTAGACATGTAACACTGTAAGCAGGGGAGTCAGTTGTCACTGATGTCTATTCAAAACCATCATAATGTAAAACACCATTTGATCCACCATCCTAGAAAAAGGGCTCTTACTATTTTTCTACAAAGAATAATATTACAAAATTGTCATATGAAGAGGTAGTCAAAGAGTAAGCAGCAAAATGATTTTTCCCTCCTAGGCCTCTAGGCCTCTGATGGGAAGGGCTGCTGTGAGGTCTCTGATATGCCCTGGAGACGTTTTCTCCATTGTCTTGGTAATTAACAATTGGCTCCTCATTACTCATGCAAATTTCTGCAGCCAGCTTGAATTAGTCTCCTCAAAATAAGTTATTCTTTTCTACTGCATTGTTAGGCTGCAAAATTTCCAGACTCTTAATGCTCTGTCATCTCTTGAATGCTTTCTGCTTAGAAATACCTTCCATCAGATAGCTTAAATCATTCTGTCAAGTTCAAAGTTCCACAGATCTCTGTGGCAGGGGCAAAATGTCACCAGTCTCTTTGGTAAAGGATAGCAAGTGGGACCTTTCCTCCAGTTCCCATCAAGGATCTCATCTCCATTTGAGACCACCTCAGCATGGACTTCATTATCCATATCACTGTCAACATTTTGGTCAAGGCCACTTAACAAGTCTCTAGGAAGTTCCAAACTTTCCCACATCTTTCTCTCTTCTTCTGAGTCTTCCAAACTATTTCAACCCCAGCCCATTGCCCAGTTCCAAAGCTGCTTCTACTTTCTCAGGTATCTTGTAACAATGCCCTACTACCTTGGTACCAATTTACTGTATTAGTCTGTTCTCACTGCTATAAAGAAATATCAGAGACTGGGTAATTTATAAAGAAAAGACATTTAATTGACTCACAGTTCCATATTGCTGGGAAGGTCTCCAGAAGTGTACAATTATGGAAGAAGGCAAAGGATAAGTAGGCCCCTGCTTCACAGGGTGTCAGGTCAGAGTGAGTGCCAATAAGGGAAATATTAGATGCTTTAAAACCATCAGATCTTCTGAGAACTCACTCACTATCACGAGAACAGAATGGGGGAACTGCCCCCATGATCCAAGTATGTCCACCTGGTCCTACCTTTGACACATGGGGATTATGGGGATTATAATTCAAAGTGAGATTTGGGTGGGGACACAGACACGAACTATATCACTTAGTTATTTTGAAATGTACAATAAATTATTGTTGACTGTAGTCACCCTGTTGTGCTTTTAAATACCAGATCTTATTATGTCTAAGTATGTTTTTGTACCCATTAACTATTCCCCCACTCCACCCCGCCTCACTATGCTTCCCAAATTCTGTTAACTATCACTCTACACTCTATCTCTGTATTAGGCTGTTCTTGCATTGCTATAAAGAAATACCAAAAGAAGACATATATGAGGCCAACAAACATATGAAAAAATGTTCATCACTCGTCATTAGAGAAATGCAAATCAAAACCACATTGAGATACCATCTCATCCCGGTTAGAATGGCGATTACTAAAACATCTGGAGACAACAGATGTTGGAGAGGATGTGGAAAAATAGAAACACTTTTACACTGTTGGTGGGAGTGTAAATTATTTCAACCATTGTGGAAGTCAGTCTGGCGATTCCTCAAGGACCTAGAAATAGAAATTCCATTTGACCCAGCAATCCCATTACTGGGTATATACTTAAAGGATTATAAATTGTTCTATTATAAAGACACATGCACACATATATTCACTGTGGCACTATTTACAATAGCAAAGAGCTGGAACCAACCCAAATGCCCCTCAAAGATAGACTGAACAAGGAAAATATGGCACATATACACCATGGAATACTATGCAGCCATAACAAATGATGAGTGCGTGTCCTTTGTAGGGACATAGATGAATCTGGAAACAATCATTCTCAGCAAAATGACACAAGAACAGAAAATCAAACACCACATATTCTCACTCATAGGTGGGTGTTGAACAATGAGAACATATGCACACAAGGAGGGGAGCATCACACACTGGGGTATGTTGGGGGGGACTAGGGGAGGGACAGTGGCGGGTAGGGAGGTTGGAGAGCGATAACATGGGGAGAAATGCCAGATATCGGTGATGGGGATGGAGGCAGCAAACCACATTACCATGTATGTACCTATGCAACAATCCTGCATGTTCTGCACATGTACCCCAGAACCTAAAGTGCAATAAAATATATTAAAAATAAAGAAATACCTGAGGCTGCGTAATTTATAATGGAAACAGGTTTATTTGGCTCATGGTTCTACAGGCTGTGCAGGAAACATGGCACCAACATCTGCTTGGGGAAGCCTCAGGGAGATTTACTTATGGCAGAAGTTGAAGTGGCAAGTCACATGGTGAGAACATGAGCAAGAGAGAGAGAGTGGAAGAGGACATAACACACACTTAAACAACCAGAGCTCCTGAGAACTCACTCAATATCATGAGGACAGCACCAAGCCATGAGGTATCTATCTCCATAACCCAAAGACCTCCCACCAGACCCCACCTTTAATGTTGGGGATTACCACTCATTATGAGATTTTATGCGAACGTATTCAAAGTATATCAGTCTCCATTAGTTCAGTTGTTTTGAGTTTTAGCTCCTACAAATAAGTGAGAATATGAGAAGTTTGTCTTTCTGTGCCTGATTTATTTCACTGAAAATAATGACCTCCTGTTCCATTCACATTGCAAATGACAGGATCTCGTTCATTTTTATTGTTGCATAGTACCCCGTTGCATACATGTATCAAATTATCTTTATCCATTCATCTGTTGATGGACACAGGTTCCTTCCAAATTTTGACTATCATGAAGAGTGCTACAATAAACATGAGAGTGAACGTATCTCTTTGATACAGTGATTTGCTTTCTTTTGAGTATATACCTAGCAGTGGGATTGCTGGACCATATGGTAGCTCTATTTTTAGCTTTCTGAGGAAGATCCAAACTTCTCCATGGTGGTTGTACTAATTTGTATTCATAGCAACAGAATGTAAAGGTTCCCCTTTTCCCACATCCTTACTGGCATTTGTTATTGTCTGTCTTCTGACAATTTTTTGTTAGTAAGTCTGGGGTGGATTTGGGCTCTGACAAGGCTCATGATCAAGTAGCTCATCCAATATTTGGTCCTCAGTGCAGTAGAAAAGGATTAATTCAATGTAATTTATCAAGAAGGAAATATATCTTGTTAATTTAAACGAGGCTACGTAAGAGTAAATCTTCCTTGTTCTTAGAGACAATAACTGAATAAAATAAAATGGAAAAAGATATAAGGACTCCCATTCATTAATAAAAGGAGTAGTCTCATTTGTATTGGTTACTGATGTGTTTCAGCTGAGTCTAATCTTAACTATCATTTGAAATATATTTAACTACAGCAACAACAACAAAAAAAGAGAGTACACAATTCATCACTGAGCTGCTGCTTGCCCTCAGAACATAATAGAGCCATAGTACTTTGGTTCACAGTGAGTGATTTCTCTTTGGGGCTTGTGAGGACTCAGATTCTCTTAGTACAGATATCAATCTTAATTGAAAGTACATAATGACAAAACACAGACAACAGAACAAAGAAGAAGGGTAGCGAAATAGCTCTGCTTGAGTGAATTATAACTCAACCGTTTTCTGGAGGGGAGATGCCAGTAAAACAACAGTGCTGTCATTGTCATGAGTCCCAGGGTGACGGGAGGTGTTCTACTTCTATTAATGACAGGCTCGGGAAGTCATAACCTCACATCAGGATTCTGAGTTCTCTCCCATGCTGGTGACTGTGCACTCAAGGACCAAGCACCAATGGGCCCCACTGTGCTGGGGCTCATTGGTGCTTGGTCCTTGAGTGCACAGTCAATATTGAACACAATATTGAAGCCGCTGCTTCCGCTTCACTTTTGTGTGCAAAGCCTGTTCAAAGCTTCCATTTAGCCTCCCCTACTTCTATCTCTGCTAAACAATTCAACTTTATTCTTTTTAACCATTTATATTTTTTTGCTTGTGTTGTATTGATTATCACAGCGCCTGGCACTGAGAGTAGGTACTCAAACATTTGAATCAATGATCATGATAATTTACATTAATGATAGCAAATGAATTAAAGAAAGCAAATGTTAAGCGATAGCAAATGTTACTGAAATAAGCAATGAAAATGATGTAACAAGGAGCAGCAGTAACAGCTATCATATATTAAATGCCAGAACTTTTCACGTGTCTCTTTTGAGTCTTCACAGAAACTTTTAAAGGTAGTTGTAATTGCTTCTATTTAACACTACAGAAAAATTAGAAGCAGAGAATTTAAGGAATGTATCAAATATTATACAGGTAAGATTATCTACATAACATCTTGTGGTGGAGGAGTGGACCTAAGTACTGCTTATTTCTATATTCATTTTCTGTAGAATAAAATTGTGCTTTACATATCATATAAGTAACCACATTTAATACGCTATATGTGTCTGTGTGCATATATGTATATGAATCTATTATCTCTCTCTCTCTTAACATAGTATGAGCTCAAGAGGGCAGAGATGACTCTTATTTTATTTTTTTCCTCCACCCCGATGACTCTTAAATTTTTATTTCAAAATCCTTGCAAAATCTACTAGTTTAATAAATTTACCAATAAATCTTTGTTCGTTTGTTCTCTGAAAAGTCTGGGCATTTTGCCTGTTGCTTGAGACTAGCAGAATGTGCCGTTGCTTTGATTTAAGCCATATTAGTTCAATTGTATTTAAAGTATTTAATGTCAAGCACTTAATGTCCTGTACAGTGCAGAAAGAAATCACATTAGAAATGGCGAGACTCTTATTTTCAATACAATAATGGGCATACATTAACTCTATAATTGGAAAGAAATGGACTCGTTAAATTGGCTACCGCTTTGAAATTAAATGCCAGTTCGTGCGCCCAATGGTTAAGCTTTTGAAAAGTGTCTTTATCTTAGCGTAAGTTTCTTCAGAAACACAAGATGAGATAAAAGCTTAAAGGCAGTGGGTTTATTTAGGGATAAATCCTAAGAGCAGAAGTGAGGGGGGAATGAAATGACTGGGGAAGAAGAGAAGCCAATGCAATGATGTCAATACAAGGCCACCGTAATGAGGGACTGGTTGCTTAATCCTGTGGGGAAAAATATTATTATGTCTAATAACCATCAGTCTGAGGGAAGAAAGGAAATCATTTATTCACCAGCTCCTCTTTCCATTGGTCAGGGATGGTCTCATATGGTATTAAACCTTCTACACTTCTGGACTGTGGAAATGTGAGCAAACTGAGTAGGAAGAGGGACTCTGGGTAATCAAAATCTGCAGAAATGTGGTTGTTGGGGTAGTTAGAATGACAGAGGAAGCCAAGATGGCTTTCAGTGGTTTTCAAGAAGTGTCAGATAAACTTGGGTAATTAAAAAATGCTTTTATCAAGATAGATTTACACTTAAGAAATAAAGGAAAAAGTAGGATATATTGAGCAGGATAAAAAGCGTTCTTTTTTTATCATCACATTAATATGAAGGGCAAATCACCACCAGCTTTTGAGGAAGAAGTAATTACAAAACATTATTATGAAACAAAACAGTTTCTTATAATGTCCAGCTGATCCAGAAGACAATGGTGTGAATGTATTAGCTACGCTCTTCTCTTATCTTCTATATTAAAATCATTGCATATGAAGTTTTTGTCATAATCAATGATGTTCTGAACATAATGCTTTTGTTTATGTTGATATTATTGCCTATTCTTGTTTCATCAAGACAAGATGGTAACTTGGTGGGGGCAACATCTTTACTTTTTTCATTGAAGTAAAAGTTGACAGACAGTTGCTGCTTCTTTATGCCTACAATATTAACTGTTTTCCAGTCTACTATTTTAACTTAAAAGCTAATATTTTAAACTAGTACATTAAAATAAAACACTTGACATACATGTGAATTCAGAGTATAATCTCTATACATTTGAACAATGCAGTGACATGAAAATTGAGCATACTTTTGAAGGTCAGGATATTACCTTGCATCATGCTATGTGAGTGTTAAATTGGTTTTATTTAATGACCTAGCAGCCTTCTTGAGCAACTCTGCTTTCTAATATAGGCTAGTGATTGAAATAGTCTGTCTGGACTTCGACTACTGGATGTGACATCTCTACAATATCATCTTTGGTAGGAAGCCTGAACTGCCATTGTAAGATCTTAAGTATGGTGCCCTGGAGAACTGAATGAAGCTTAACATAAAACTGTTACGTTTGGAAAGGTTTTCATAGAAGGAAAGAGAAGCTAAAACCAGTAACAAAGAAACAGCAACCTCCTATGAATGATGGAGAAGATAATATCTGAAAAATAAAAACATGAATTTTCAGATCATAACACATTTAGTATGTAGAATCAATAAAAATACATCAATATCTAGTCATAGTAGTGAAAATTAATGTCAAGGAAAAGAAATTATATCAAAAGCTATCAAAGGGGAAGCAAAGATTGCCTTTAAAGAAACAGAAATTAAACAAAGGATAGATGTTAGATAAGGAAGAATGGATTTGGAAAGAAAATATAATAATATTGTCTAAGTGCTGTGGGAAATTCTTTCTTAGCCTGGAATTTTATATCCATTTAAATTATCTTTACAGAGTGAATGAAAGTGAAGGCATTTTTAGGCATAGAAAGACCAAACTCACAATCTCTCACTTAAATAATTATTAGAGGATAAATTTCACTAAAGAGAAGAAATAGGATACTGTGGTAAACACAGATAGGTATAAAACTTAACTATTGACCATAAAAATGTTACCTACTTGAGCCTTTGTTTTGTTTTTACATTGAAAGATAAGTATAAAACTCTAAGCAAAGGCTGGGCACAGTGGCTCACGCCTGTAGTCCCACCACTTTGGGAGGCTGAGGTGGGTGGATCACAAGGTCAGGAGTTCAAGACCAGCCTGGCCAACATGGTAAAACCCCATCTCTACTAAAAATGCAAAAATTAGCTGGGCGTGGTGGCACATGCCTGTAATCCCAGCTCCTCAGGAGGCTGAGGCAGGAGAATTGCTTGAACTGGGACTTGGGAGGTGGAGGTTGCAGTAAGCTGAGATTGCGCCACTGCACTCCAGTCTGGGCTACAGAATGAGTCTCCATCTCAAAAAACCAAAAACGAAAACAATCTCTAAGCAAAAATAGACTAAGGGTGTGAAAACATGCTATTGTTCTTGTAATATTTGGAAGAAGGATAGAAATACTGAATAACTTTAACCTTTGTAAGAAAAAGTAGATAATGTAGGTAACATGTTAAAATTGAAAGTCAGTCTTGAGGATAAGAATATTTAGTAACCCATACACCAGCATATATCCACTATACTTTATATCTGTGTATTTTTACTTTATGACCATAATTAATTTGACAATACAATTTATCATTCAAATTGGAACATTTTTGAGAATGACAGGTGGTAAAACAAAGCTAGGAAATAGGTATAAACTTGTCACATCCCAAGCACATTAAGACATATAGTCATGTGAACTGTGATAAGTATAATTATTTTTCCTCCATAAAAATAATGAAGTTTCTTAACCTTCTTGCAAATTGATGTCCTCCTCTTCCTTATGCCCTAATCTTTCTATAACCCCTCTTATTCTTTTTAAAATGTTAAGTAACTATATTAGAAAGATTGACTAGTTCTGTAGATAGACATGTGTATGACAATTTTTCTTAACTTTTATTTTAAGATTAGGGTACATGTACAGGTTTGTTATATAGGTAAACTCGTATTATGGGGGTATGTTGTATAGATTATTTTGTTGTACAGGTATTAAGCCTAGTACCCATTCATTATTTTTTTTTTTTTTCCTGATTCTCTCCCTTCTCCCACTGTCCACCCTCTGATAGGCCCTAGTATCTGTGTTCCCTTCTATGTGTTCCTGTGTTTTCATTATTTAGCTCCCATTTATAAGTGAAAACATGCGGTATTTGGTTTTCTGTTCTTGTGTTAGTTTGCTAAAGATAATAACCTTTAGCTTCAGCCATGTTCTTGCAAAAGACATATCTGTTCTTTCTCATGGCTGCAAATTATTCCATAGTGAATATGTACCACATTTTCTTTATTCATTCTACCATCAGCGGGCATTTAGATTGATTGCATGCCTTTGATATTGTGAATAGTGCTGCAGTGAACATATGTGTGCATGTGTCTTTATGTTAGAATGATTTATATTCCTTTGGGTATATACAGTGCAAAGGGGTTGCTGGGTTGAATGATATTTCTGTTTTTACATCTTTGAGGAATCACCACACTGTTTTCTGCAATGGCTGACCTAATTTACATTTCCACTAACAGTGTGTAAGCATTAATTTTTTTTCTGCAACCTCACAAGCATCTGTTAGTTTTGATTTTTTAATAATAACCATTCCCACTGGTGTGAGTTGGTATCTCATTGTGGTTTTGATTTGCATTCCTCTACTGGTCAGTGATGTTGAACCTTTTGTCATAGGCTTCTTGGCCGTGTGTTTGCCTTCCTTTGAAAAGTGTCTATTCATGTCTGTGGCCCACTATAAGTTCCTTATAGATGCTGGATATTAGACTTGTCATATGCCTAGATTGCAAAACGTTTCTCCCATTCTGTACGTTGTCTCTTTACCCTGTTGATAGTTTCTTTTGCTGTGCAGAAGCTCTTTAGTTTAATTAGATCCCATTTGTCAGTTTTTGCTTTTCTTGCAGTTGCTTTTGGTGTCTCCATCATGAAATCTTTGCCTGTTCTTATGTCCAGAATAGTATTGCTTTGGTTGTTTTCCAAGGTTTTTATAGTTTTGGGTTTTAAATTTAAGCTTTTAATTCATCTTGAGTTAAATTTTGTATATGGCGTAAGAAAGGGGTCCAGTGTCAATCTTGTGCATTTGGCTAACCAGTTATTCCAGCACCATTAATTGAATAAGTAGTCCTTTTCCACATTGCTTGTTTTTGTCTGCATTGTCTAAGATCAGATGCCTGTAGGTGCATGGTCCCATTTCTGAATTCTCTATTCTCTTCCATTAGTCTATATATCTTTTTTGTGCAAGTACCATGCTGTTTCAGTTTCTGTAGCACTGTAGTATAGTTTGCAGTTGCATAGTGTAATGCCTCCAGCTTTGTTCTTTTTGTTTAGGATTGCCTTGGCTATTTGGGCTCTTTTTGGTTTCACATAAATTTTAAACTAGTTTTTTCTCATTCTGTGAAGAGTGTCATTGATAGTTTAATAGGAATAGCATTGAATCTGTAAATTTCTTTGGGCAGTATGATCATTTTTATGATATTCGTTCTTCTTATGCATGAGGATGGAATACTTTTTCATTTGTTTATGTCATCTCTAATTTCTTTGAGCAGTGTTTTATAGTTCTCCTTGTAGAGATCTTTCACCTTTCTGGTTAGCTGCATGCCTACATATTTTATTCTTTTTGAGGCAGTTGTGAGTAGGATTGCATTTCTGATTGGACTTTTGGTTTGACTGTATAGGAATGCTAGTGAGTTTTGTACATTGATTTTGTATCCTGAGACTTTGCTGAAGTTGTTTATCAGCTGAAGGAACTTTTGGGCTGAGACTATAGGGTTTTGTAGGTATAGGATCCTGTTGTCTGAAAACAGGGATCATTTGACTCCCTCTCTTTCTATTTAGATGCCATTTTATTGCTTTCTCTTGCCTGATTGCTGTGTTGAATGGGAGTGGTGAGAGAGGACATCCTGGTCTTATGTGTTTTCAAGGGGAATCCTTCCAGCTTTTGCCCATTCAGTATGATGTTGGCTGTGGGTTTAGCATGGATGGCTCTTATTATTTTGAGGTATATTCCTTCAAAACCTAGTTTACTGAGAGTTTTTAACATGAAGCGGTGTCAAATTTTATAGAAGGCCTTTTTTGCAACTATTGAGATTATCATGTGGTTTTTGTCTTTAGTTCTGTTTACATGATGAATCATGTTTATTGATTTGCATATTTTGAAGTAAGCTTACCACAGTGGTTTTCAAACATTTTCTAGGCAACAGCCTTGTCTATACAAATGAAAATGTGCTGTTTCGATGAACATAGTTTGATAATGACCTCGTAACATTTGTGTTCCTCATAATTTCCTTAGCCCCATTTTATCTCTTAATTCAAATAACAACAAAATGGAAGACGGAACTGGTTACTGACAAGTGAGTAAATTTACTGCTTTGAGTCAGTTCCTGCATAGTCAGTCAGCTTTGATCAGGTTAGGGATAGGGCCAAACGTAGGAAGGTGAGGGTTTTTAACACAGCTCATTCTCCATTCGGAAGTCAACTCATATCTATGATCATCTTTCTGTAAAAGACTTAGACGTATTTTCTTTGTTCTTGAACCTTGGATCTGGTTTACATGATACAAATTCAACTTGGAGTGAGATCTTAAGCTATTTAGCCTGTTAAATATAGGGAGTTTGGAATTATTTCACACCTGATTCCTCATTTTGAGCCATAAAAGTCTAATACTTTGATTGACAATAGTGCTTGCAATAGCATACCAGGTACTTGAATAATTTTTTTCTTCCTTTCAGTGTGAGTTATATAATAATCATCATCATCATACATTCATCTTTGTAGGTAAGGATTTTGAGCCATGTGGTTTTGTGTACTGTCTTCCACTGCTGCATAAACTGGAACAGGCTTTCATCTTCTCTTGTCTTTCTTAAGTTTCCAAGTTTCTATGGTTTAGAGAGGAGAAACATTTCTTTGTGTTAATGCAATAAAGACAAAATTTACTTTTATAGTCCACCATGTTATCATTTCATAATTTAGTTTGGCAAAACCCCCAACATTTCTAGGACCTCTTGAGCCCAATTGAGCACATATTCATGGTGGATAATGACTATTTTGTCAGTTCAAGTAAAGGTGTTATTATTTCACATCTCTGCTGAAGCGCTTCCAAGGAATGAATGAAGCTTCTTGACTTTGCTCCTTTTTCTTTCTCTATAGGCTCTAGTAAGTGGTTGCTGCCTAGAAGATGAAGCAAATTCCACAAGGAAGA
The DNA here is from genome assembly GCA_004027835.1 of Alouatta palliata. Lineage (NCBI taxonomy): Eukaryota > Metazoa > Chordata > Mammalia > Primates > Atelidae > Alouatta > Alouatta palliata. The sequence goes on from PVKV010000132.1 coordinate 262,018, forward strand.
CATAAAAAGCCAAGAACTGGTAATTTATCATTCAGGAGGCAGCAGTAAGGGATAGTTATAACATGAGACAAAATTAATGTGGTTTCATAACACCTTAAAAGTATACATGGTTGGAAAAATTTTGCTTTTATTATCATATCAGTGGTCATGCGCTCATTCTGCAGTAAATGAAGTACTCCTTGGAAGAACATGAAGTAGAAATGTTCACCAACTTGTTTTGGTTGCTGTAAGGACAGGCATCCTTATAACAGACAGAGTCTTTAGAATCAAGGTCTAGAGTGAAGAAGATAATCAGATGTTCTATACTCTGAGAAGGAAGGAAGGGAGGGAGGGAGGGAAAGGGAAAGAAAAAGAAAGAAAGGAAAGAAAGAAAGAAAGAAAGAAAGAAAGCGAGCAAGCCTGAAGATATCATTTCTCTGTCTATGCAAATAACAGAAACTGGAGAGAGGGGCTAAAGAAAATAGGGCACCCATCAGGTACTGCTCCCTCCCAAGTGGTAGGAGTCAGAGCTGCTGGGCTGGGCCTTTGATCTAGGAGTGTAGGCAGGAGAATCTCTTCTGGGAATTCACCCCATTTCCTAATGACCTTTCAGCTCTAATGCTGCTGTGTTGGATCTAATAACACCTGGGAACTCTCCAACCTCAGAGAAACTTCTAGGGGCTGCTCTTGCTCCAGGGGAAGTCCTGCCTGACTGGGCTAGAGCCAAAGGTGAGGACAAGAGATTCTCCTTGCCTTGAAACTAGGAAGCAGCATCTCAAAATACAAACTCTCATTTATTAAGTACTCATTATCTTCCATGACTGTATTCAGTGCTTTCGTTATGTTGTCTTATTGCATCCTAATAACTCTGTGAGTTAGTAATGTCTAATCCATTGTACAGATGATAAAATTCAGAAGACTCAGCAATGTTTTATACCTTATTTATGGTTGATTAGTAGAAATGAGCCAAGCTGGCATTTGTAGCTTGGTCTGGCTTTACCGATTGTACAGGTTAACCACTACTCGTAACTAACTGTTCAATCACATGTCAGCTAACAGAAGGCAGGGGAGCTAGTATATTTAGGCCCCAGGGCTTGACCATTTGCTTATCTCTTCTCTGGCTATACAGTCCCTAAATTTACTGCAGTCTGTTTCATGATGTGTACCTCTGGTCTGGCCTTTTCCTGGGCTCTAGATTCAAATCCCATTTTACAGAGGGGTTGAATAAGTTGACTTAATTGTTGCAGGTGTTTAGAAATGGAGCTTGAACTCAAGTCAAGGGTTATCTGATATTCAAATCAGTTCTGTTTATACTGCTCTAAATTGCTTCCAGGGGTCAACATCACATTTTAAAAGTTATATACAGGATCTAGAACTATGCTCAAAATTCAGTTGGCTAAATTATAATGGTTGAATGAATGAAAGAAGGAATGAATGAAGAAATAAGCTTAAGATTGAGGAAGTTCATTAGCCAAAAAAGAGGGACATGAGGCATGCTTTTTTCTCATATGTTCATTATTTTGTCCGTGTAGCAGGCTTATCTTATGGGTAGCCCTTGTACATACTGAGAATAGTAGCTTCTGTGCTTCTTGAGCTGAATTTACCACCAGAGCTCTGCCCACATTTACTGAGTGCCAGCATCACCCATCTGGTTCTTGGCTGGCAGTCTTCACCTCTGTGTCTGGCCTATGCAGTGCAGTCTGTCCTAAACTGAATTCTTTGTCTTCTCAAGCCCCTGCCTGTCACTGTTTTTCTCCAATGACTTCAGTCCCCCAGCTCAAAGTCTTGCCTAATTTTGGGGACTTTTCTCATTTCCTTGACTTCCACATCAGTCACTTGCTAAGCCCTGGTGAGTCCTTTCTGAATGATGTATTCCTTTCACCATTCCATTCCTGTTGTCTCTTTTTTTACTCTTTTTTCATTATCTCTTACTTGAAGAATTCTCAGTGATGAGCTATTCCTTACAGAATAAAAAAACAAACATGTAACTTGGAACTCTAGGCCCTTCACCATTTGACTCAAGCCTCTTATTTTCTGCAGCTCTATTGTACATCCTTTGCCTTGCAGCACTTATAAACTGCATTCCAGAGAACAATAAAGTTCACAGATTATCCCTCCCTGACTCCATGCTCTGAGGTTGCTGTCAAGGAGAGGAAGCTGCATAGGTGGGCCTCTGGACTCCTATTCCTGCTCTAAACAGAGCAGCTCCATTTTGCTTATTGGGATTCCATGTAAGATTTTATTTAAACTAAAGATTTCATGAATTTATCAAGTTTGAAAACCATTGATCTTTCAGGAAAATTGAGTTTCCTGTTATTTGCAGTCCATGTTCCACGTCTCCTGATGTCTGGGTGCTTGTGTTCGTGTTCCCCAGCATGGTTTCCACACATGGAGACTTTGGAGTCTTTCTTACTGAGGTGGAAGCAAAGCCATCAAAGCAAGGTGGGGGTACTGTGCACAGAGGACATTCACCTAGAGAGGGATGGGGAGCATTCCGAGGGTAGAGCTATGAAGGGCCTTCACAACTGCTCCTGCCATCTTCTCTTAACCGCCTTCCCAGCCTTATTTTTCACAACTTTCTTCATGAAAACACAAGTTAGCCATACAGAGCTTATTTCTTTTCCGCCTAGGTGTCCTATCGTCTCGTTTATACATGTTGGCTAATGTGGTGCCATATTCCTGGAGTGCTCAGCCTTTTATCTCCACATAGCCAAAGTGTGCTCATCCATCCTGGCCCAGCTTAAATTCCCTCCCACAGAAAGCCTTCTCAAGCCATGGCTGAATGTAATCTTTCTCTCTAGCCATATCTTTTTATATCTCCCTCTGTTATTTTCCTTAGCACTGCCCACATGGAGTTGCCTGTTCAGTTACTTACACTCACTGCTAAGTCCCTCAACAATACGGTGACCTCTGGAAGGCATCATCTAATTTTGAGTTTGCAGATGTGTGCCAGTTGTCATGGCCATCTTCAAACTGGCCAATTTAAATAACCAAATTTGATAAATCCTTTCACTAGTAGCTGAACATATTGAACTGCTTACATCAATTGTGACACATAACATGGGCACAATAGCACATTTCAACCTTTTGAGAACTCCTGGAGCTGCTAATTTAATTTCCTGTGGTTATGAGAATAACATTTTGCAGTGAGCCACACAGTCATTCAAAGGCAATAAAACTCCCTCTCCTGCCAGCTGTATTTATAGCATGGTCAGGGAAGAACATTCTTCCCCTAGTGTCTAGAAGGTTTCAAGGAAGATGTGGGCATTATTAATAAGCCTTGTCAAGGTCTATGCCAGCTCCCTTTCGGAGACAATGATTTGTGGTTTATTCTAAGCATGAAGTTTTTTTCTTTTCATTTTTTTGGTAAGATTTATATCTGACTCTATTTAGTATATCATCTTTGCCAGGCATAGATTTTTCTCACTCTGCAAAGGGTTTAGAAAATTTGTAGCATAACTCTTATTTTCCAATTTAAAAAAGAAACCTGATGTGCATGTTGGTGTTCTTGTTGGTATCTGTGAGACAGAGACTGTGTTAGAACCTCTTTGATGAACAAAAATGAATACAAGGTGTATGGCTGACAATAACTGAATAAACATATTACCAGTGTAACATGGATGACATAATTTTAATCATGATAAATTATCATTATTATTATATGATAATATATAAATTAAGGGAAAAATTAGAGGGATGACTTTTCTGCTTGAAACTCTAATCATTAAAGGGAATATAGTAAAGAGTCACTGTTACAATGATTGCTTTAGTGATACAGGGTGGTGATTTAGTTGAGGAAAATTTATTATTTGTGTTGGGTTTTTACATCTGCTATGCTTTGAAGTCAGTCAGTAGATACTGAATGAATGTCCACTAAGTGTGAGGCACTGAGCAAACCTAGATGGTGGACCTTTGTATGAGCAGCAAAATCAGTAACCTGTGAGTTTCATAAAAGCAGACTATATTCATTCATTGAACAAATATTTATAAAATATCTCCTACCTGCCAAGCACTGTCTAGGTGCTAGTTGGCAGGCCTTTGTAAAAGAAGAAATTACTAGATGGTATGTTTTGGGGGAAGATGCCTAGTCTTTAGACAAAACTTAACTCTCTTCTGTTGTCAGCTAAAGAATCCCTAAAAACCACCAATGACTTGTAAGCTACCACTTCAAGATGTCCTTTTTGGGCCAAACCAATATATATCTTCCATGTATTGATTTATGATTTTACCTGTAATTTCTGTCTCTCTGAAATGTATAAAATGTATAAAATTCCCGTCTTTCTGAAATTATAAAACCAAACCATAGCCCAACCTCTTTGGCACACTTTCTCACAGTCTAAGGACTTTTTGAGACTGTGTAACCCCTGACCTCCATTCCTCATGCAGGCTTAGAATAAACTTCTTTAAATATTTTGGCAGATTTTGGCTTTTTCCATCATCAATGCTGTAGTGCCAACTTCTCTGTTGATTCTATGTTTAAACTCCTTCGCTTAAGTATCTGATCAGAGCAGGCCACAGAGTAGCTAGCTACTCACCAAATGTTTGTGGGAAAAATGATGAATGAACAAACTGTTGAAAGATACTTTCCTAAAAAGAGTAAAGTCATTACTCTCATACAGATGAAAATGAATATGTGTTAAAGATTTTTATTTAACTCATGAGGGGACCAGACAAATGTGATAACTGATACAAAAGAGAGTACAGTCAATGACACAATTATATATTAGAAGTATTTAAATGAATAAATTGTGGCAATACTAATTTTTCCTCAGAGTGGGAAGGAAGACAACTGGACCTCTGAGGGATAGAACAGAATTTGCATGTCTATAAACAAGAATTTATCTTGCAAAGCTATCAGTTACTTACAATTTACACAGTTGCTCAAAGATGAAGAGGAAGTACAGATATCTTGAAGGAGTGTCCTCTAGACAATGCATAGGTTTCCTTGGAACTACAGTTTTTTTTTCTACAGGATGTATTGAGTGGGGTGTGATTTCCATAGCTTCGCAAATGACAGGGAACCTGTAAGTAATCTGTCACGAATTATTGAATACCAAACTTCTGTTCTCATGTAGAGTCCACCATATTAGAACTTATTTCGTTACCTTTATAACGAATGAATTTTAGTTTCCTGTGAGATAATGTGATAAGCTAATGACATTATTTTTGTCATTATTACAAAACATCTGCATGTAAATGATTAAAGTCTTCTAACAACTCTGTGAAGTAGTTATGGAGAGGATAATAATTTGTTTTGCAATAAGCATAATGAAGGAGGAAGTGGTGGTCCTGGGACTCAAATCCCCATTTTCTGAACAAACCTCTTGCTCTTTCTATCACAAAAAGCCAAGATGACATCAGCAATAAAGTGTGAACAAATCCTTTATGTTTATTTATGTTGCAGACTTTGGCCTAGAATTTAATTGGAAACAGAAAAATCAACACATCTCTTTATCTTGTGGACAGGCACACACACAAAAAGTGCATTTTCTAATTTCTTTATTCTAAATCTTTCTTAAAATGACCCTGGATAGAAAATGCTTGAATGTCATCATTCTTACATAATTATTCTATATGACAAAAGCCAGTAGTTATTGAGGACTTTCTAACACTGAGTACTAAACACGTTCTAATTTTATTTCCTACTTCTGGGAACTAGGAAGTGTTTTGTATTTTCTAAATCCGGTCTCTCTCTAATCCTTAATATCTGGTGCTGTATCTTTCATTTTCATCATCATCATCATTATTAGCATTTGTTAAAAGGCTTATCTCTTTCAGGCACTGCATTAACTAAAGAATATTATCTCATTCTTTACAATAATCTTAAAGAAATGTATTAGTCCATTCTCATGTTACTATAAAGAACTACCTGAAACTGGGTAATTAATGAAGAAAAAAGGTTTAATTGACTCACAGTTCTGCAGGCTTAACAGGAAGCATGACTGGCAGGCCTTAGGAAACTTACAATTATGGCAAAATGTGAAGAGGAAGTAAGCACCTTCTTTAAATGGCAGGAGAGATAGAGAGTGAAGGGGGAAATGCTATACACTTTCAAACAGCCACATCTTGTGAGAACTCAATTTGCTATTATGAGAACAGCAAGGGGGAAGACTGTCCCCATGATTCAGTCACCTCGCACCAGACCCCTCCTCCAACATGTGGGGATTACAATTTGCCATGAGATTTGGGTGGGGACACAGAGCCAAACCATATTAAGGAGAGAGATTTTGTACTTGTTTTATAGATGTCAAAACTAGATCTTAGAGAGGATTATTAACTTGGTCAAGATGACACAAAATGGGAGGTTAGATGTCAGTTATGACTGTTCTCAATTATTGTTATGTGCAATGCAAATCACTGTAAGTTCTTTAGGCTGTGTCCAGTGATATGCTGTTACTGTGTGAATGATTATCCATGATAAGATATATGAAATGCTGACACAGTGATAAATATCTGTTAAATTCAAATATCTACAACAAAAGGCCAGGATATTGATGCTTAAATCACGCGAGTACCATTGGAGAGAACAAGAGGAGACTGCACTGCATTTTAGACTCAGTGAAACATCAGTGGTAGAGCTGGATAATATTTTATTCATAATAAACCTGTGCTCAGGCAAGGCTTTTTCCTCTTTCGTGAGTTTTCATGATAAAGCTTAGGATCCTTAGAGGTACATTTCTATTCTTCCTCCATCACCTCGTGTGTGCTCCCTAAAGCACGATTGTGGTTTAATTACTCAAGCAATGGGGTTCCTCTGATTTCTCCTAGAAGCCTGTTTCCCAATCTAATTGTCTTCTATGCTTTGCCTTTTCCCTTGATGGGCAGCTGCATTCTCCTAGGCTTAACGTTTTTGTTTTTGGCTCCTTTCCTTTCTGTTATAATTATCCCCATTTGGGCAATAGCATTTCTTGCTTAAAGTTCTTTTTTTCTTTTTTCTTTCCAAACCAGGGGTTATCATACTGACTGTGGTATTTTTCACTTGGCCGAACAAGCATCATCCTCTTTAACTCAGTCTCACCCATTGAAGTCAATTTTCCCATTTCTCCCTTACCCTTTCCTTACTTTCCTTTTACCCACACAGCAAAGTAAAGAGAACAAACCTCTGAGCAATTATGTTGAAGTCCATTAGAAACAACAAAGCATGGTGGCTCACGCCTGTAATACCAGCTACTTAGGAGGGGGAGGCAGGAGGATCACTTGAGGATCCAGGAGTTCCAGCATCCTGAATAATGTGGTGAGACCCTTGTCTCAACAAAAAACAAATGAATAACCAAGGAGGAAGCCAACAAAACCTCCAAATTGCTATATTTTTTAGACTTTGAATTATGAAGCTATGAAATAAAACTCTACTTCTCTGTCTCCTTTTTTTCTGGGGTCCCATTCAGAAGGCAGAAGGGTTTAATTTAAAAGTCTACTATATGCTTTGCTTTATTCTTTTTGTAAATTTTAGACTGTTAAGATGAAGACTCAAAAGACTCAAAGTAATTGTGTGCTGTTCCCCATGTGTTCCATTCTTTGACGAGAAACAGTTTCCTAAACCCCACTGTATCTCAGTGGGAGGGACAAAAGAAAAAGAGGAGAAAAAAAAAAAAAGAACTTCAAGGAAGTAACAATATGTCCTTTAACTTAACATGGAAAAACTCTGTTGTTCTTGGGTTAGCTCTCCCGGTCTCTGGGGAGCTTCCTGTCTTCACACAAGACATATCTTTAGCCACTTTTAGGTCAGAACTTTGGTTTTCTGATTGCTCTGCACATGAACTTCTGCTCCCCTACTGATTTGAAAACAGATTCCTGGATCCATGCCCAGGCTCATACTGCTTTTCACATAGGTTCTCTTAACTTATTCCTCTGGCATCTATCACAGTTGACCTGCTTCATCTGCTCTGGATCAATAGCAACGGGACACAAATCATTTTGTGTATGGTCCAGAATAAAATCTTTTATTAATGCGATTGCTCCTGAGGGCACAGGGAAGTTGTCTTCATTTGGAGCTGGATTCAAGCTTGTGTCTTATGTTATCACAGCAAGTTTCTAGTTTCTAGAAAGCTCCGTTTCTGCATAAGTAAAATGGGAGTTACAGTAGCAACTGCTTAACATAGTTAATTGGAGCATAATTCATGCCAAAATATTGTCTGTTAAAGTGTTTGATATGCTATGGCTGTGTCCCCACCCAAATTTCATCTTGAATGGTAGCTCCCATAATTCCTACATGTTGTGGGAGGGACCCAGTGGGAGATAATTGAATCATAGGGGTATTTTCCCCCATATTGTTGTCATGGTAGTGAATAAGTCTTAGGAGATCTGATGGTTTCATAAGAGAACACCCCTTTTACTTAGTTCTCATTCTCTCTCTTGCCTGCCACCACTGTAAGATGTTCCTTTCACCTTCTACCATGATTGTGAAGCTTCCCCAACCACATGTAACTGTGAGTCCATTACACCTCTCTTTCTTTATAAATTACCCAGTCTTGGGTATGTCTTTATCAGCAGTGTGAAACAGACTAATATAGTGTTTTATAATTATTTAGAAGTTTATTTTCTGGGAAAAAGTCCATTAACTTATTCCAGATGGCATATAAATAATTCCTTACTCTCTGGAACATATTCTGAATACTAGGGGTTCCACAGGGGCTTAGAGCCAAAATTACCTGAGGGTGTATAGTATTCTGATCTTGCTAGTTGCTAATTCAGGATTCTAGTTGTTTCTTCCTCAGATACTTTTCTAACAAAAAACTATGTTTTATTGATTAAATAAAACATATTTAAAAATATGTTTTAATTTATTTAAATTAAAAAAGCAATAAATATGTTGCTTTGCTTCTGTGAAGATACACCATTATGACAACCAGATGTTTTTTCACTTCTTCATTAATGGGTATATAAACCAAACCATGGCAAATTTACTCCATTACTTTTCTATTAAAACATTGGCATTTAATAATTTGCTTTGGGGTAATTTATTTTTCTCAACAAATTTGCTCTAAAATGTGCAAACAGTTGGCACATGACACTGTAGTATTATTTATTATTGTAGATGGTTGTCCAGTTTCTTTTGTTTTGGGCAACGGTAATTCATTTGGTGTATATCTCAGATGGATGATTCTTGTCTTTCTATGTGATGTATATTTTCTCCAATATAATCTTTCAAAAGGATATTTCACCTTAGATTAATTTCTGTTAGAACTATAACACTTTATCCCAGAAGTGTTGGTGTATTTGATTTTAATTTTTTATGCTCTCTTTGTTTTGTTGCAATCACAGATGAAAGGAATCCTGGAAAGTAATTTAATCAGTTGTTCTTTCTTAGGCAAGAAGGAGCCCAGTAGAACCATTTACAGGATATATGCAGAGAAATCTGCAAAAAGGGCAATTTCAATCTTCTTTTGGGGAATCACTTTTTTTTAAAGATAAAATTTGCAATTCTACTGCAGTTTTCACTCCTTTGGAAAAAAAACAAAACAAAACATGTTTTTCCTTAAATTAAAATTAGCTCTGCCCACTGAATTGCATATATTGTCATAACTGAGGATTGGCTATCATCTAGTTTTATGTTTAAAGTACTTTCTTACAGCTTTCAGTGATTTCTCCAGTTTGTTTGCTTTTATTCTGCAGTGATTTTGAAAATATCAGCTCCGTTTTTAATTATACCTGTGGTTAGTTCTGTCTGCTTGAAATCAAGAACCAAATAACATCTTGTGACTCTTCCCTGTGAACTATGTATGATTAATTTCATTTTTACCTTTCTTGTCCCTCCCTGGAATGTCTTCTGCTTGGCCATTGTTAATTTGACCTGGGGTTATAAACCAGTTTGTTTTCCCACTTTCATGATTGCTTACTTTCTGTCCTGTGGAGTCAGCATGGTCCCTATCCTTTTCCCTACTGGTCATTCTTCCCTCTGCCTATTTAATTCCTACTAAATTTATTCTTGCTGAGATTACAGCCATGGAATTCTCTTATCTACAAACTTCTTGATTTGTCTGCAAGTGTCATTATTGAACACTTAACATTCTGCCTTCTGGAGAACAGATAAATCTGGATGGCCCCAGAGAATAATTTTCTCTTCCCTTCCCTAAATTAGCAATTTGCCCTTTACTGAGGCAATACTCTTCTGAAGATTCTGCTTGATATGTCAGGTGATGAGTGTCCTCCCCCACCCCCTTCACTGGTTGGGGGAAACAGGAACTATTCTAAGCCATGTGTGAACTTTCTGATTATTCTGCCTGCTACTGTATGGCATTTTGTTTGTTTGTTTGTTCCTGGCCTCAGGTATTTTCCTCAAATGCATGTGATGATTGATACTCAGGTGAAGTTTTGAGAAGGATCCTTTGCAAATCTCCAGAAGTCTTCCTGTAACTCTCCTCTCTTGTTCTGTGCATTGTAAATTCTTTCCACATTGGCCTCCCTGAGTTCTGAACTCCCTGAATGTCTTCTCAATTGACTGAGATTGCTGAACTCTGTTTGAGTACACCTTCCCTGTGCTAAAGTCTGAATACTCTCTCTAGGCAGTAAATTTGGTGATCATAGGGTTCACCTAGTGATTTCTTCTAAGAATTAATATCCTGTCCAATCCGTTGTTCAATGTCTAAAACTGTTGTTTCATAAATTTTGCCTTTTTAAAAAGAGGTGTGAGGATATAGTTAGTATCTGTTACTCCATCACATTCATATGTGAACACGTTTGAGTTGTGACTGTCAATACTAACCCTCCTACAGTAGGCACTGGAGGCAGAATGGTGGAGACAAGCTCCAGTGTTATTCTTCTCTGCACCCCTTGAAAGTTCTATTTCTAGGTGTCTTCCTTCTGTGGACACATATTTTCCACATCATCTCTGACTGTGTCTTTTCAGGCCTCTTTCCTGGTTCCTACTTCTTTCTGCCAACTCGCCCATCTTTATCTGAATAGCTTAAAGGAAACTGAAGTAAAAGGCAATGCTCCAGGCTTAACTTATCGTCTTTAAGGCTTACGTTGATTTCATTTTCTTTGTTCAATAAAAGCAGCACTTCTATGTTAGAGTCATCTTTATCTCTAGCCCCTCACTCTCTATATCTGATTACAACCAACTCAGTTATTCATTCAGCAACTATTTATTTAGCACTGATTATGTATTAAATACCCCTTTAGGCAGTGAAGATGCCCAATGAGCAATGTAGATAAAATCACTGATCTCTTGTGGGGAAGGCAGACCATGATGAAAACAAATTATGTAATATGCCTGAAGCTAATATCTACTATGGAGAAATATAAGGCTAAGGGAAGGATAAGGAATGGAAGGGATGGAGGAGTGAGGGATGTTAATTTGAAGTAGTATAATGAGGGAAGTCTCATTAAAAAGATGACATGTGGGAAAAGATTTGAAGGAGCTACAGGAGGAAGCCAGGGGCATATTTAAGGGAAGATTAAGGTAGAGGACAGCTGGAGAGAAGCCCTCAGATGGGAATATGCTTGTAATATTTCTAGAACAGCAACGCTGAAGTGGAGGGAGTTAGAAAATATAGACAAGCAAGTAATAGAGTATATTCAGTAGGAAAGACACAGAATCAACCTAAATGCCCATCAACGGTGGACTGGATAAAGAAAATGTGGTACATGTATACCATGGAATACTATGCAGCCATAAAAAGAACAAGATCATGTGCTTTGCAGGAACATGGATGGCGCCGAAGGCCATTATCCTTAGCAAACTAACTCAGGAACAGAAAACCAAGTACTGCATGTTCTCATGTGTAAGCAGGAGCTGAATAATGAGAACCAATGGATGTGAAGGGGGAACAACAGATACTGTGGTCAACTTGAGGGAGGAGGGAGGGAGGAGGGAGAGGATAAGAAAAAAATAACTATCAGGTACTATGCTTAGTACTTGAGTGATGAAATAATCTGTACACCAAACCCCCATGTCATGAGCTTCACCTGTATAACATGCTTATACATGTATCCCTGAATCTAAAATAAAAGTTAAAAAAATAGAGAGCAGATTGTTTAGAGGTTTAGAGCCATTGTAAGTTCTTTGGCTTTTACTCTGAATGGGCCAGGGAACCTTGTGAGTCTTTTGAGCCCAGGAGTGACATTATCTGACTTATGTCTTGAAAGGGCCACTCTGACTACTGTGTTGAGACTGTACTGAAGGTGGCCAAGAGTGAAAACAGTAAAGCAGATTAGGAGGTTCTTGCAAAAATCCAGATGAGAGATGATGATCCCTTGGACTAGGGGAATAACTGTGGAATTGATAAGCAGTTTTCTGGGATAGTTCAGAGGTAGAACTGAAATCATTTCCTGATGGTTTGAATATGTGTATGGAAGAAAAAGATAAATCAAAAATCGCTCTGAGGTTTATGTTTTGAGTAACTCAAAGAATCAAGTTGTAATTGAGTTGGGGAAAACCATGAGTAGAGCAGGTGTAGGGTAGAAAATTAGGTCCTTGTTTTGGGCCGTGTTAGGTTAGAGATGTCTGTTAGATACCCAAGTGGATATGTAGAGAAAGAAACTGGGTATATAAGTCTGGAGTTCAAGGGAGAGATCTGATCAAGAGACAAAAACTTAAGTTTATCAACACATAGGTGAAATGTAATGCCATGAGGTTTGAGGGAATACCAAGGGGTTGAGTGTAGTTCAGACTTCAAATATGAAGTCCTAGTGCTAAGCCAAGGTTAAGAGGACAGAATGAAGAAAACAAATCACTAATAATACTGAGAAGGAGCTACCATGAATGCAGGAAGAAAAATAGAAGTGTGATATCCTAGAATACAAGAGAAGAAATTGTTTCAAAGATGGAAGAGTGATCAACTCTGTGCAGAATGCTGCTGCTAGATTAAGGCGTGGACTCAGAATCGAACATGTTCCATGGTAGCAACCTGCTACATAGCTCTAGCTTTTTTCTTCTTTTCATTTCCACTGTCAATACTCTTCACACTTTCATGATATTGCGCCTAGAATTCTATATAAAAATTCCAAACAGGTCTTCCTGTGTTGATCCACTACCATGAAAATCAGGTCATTGAATAATGTTTCATTCAATGTTATTTAGTTATAATACTGATGAGCAAAAATATAGATTTCCAGCTGGGGGATTCTGTGGAGTTTGCACATTCTCCCCGCTTCCGAAAAGAACTGCATGTGGGTGTTCTTCAGATACTCTGGTTTTCTTCCACTTCCCAAAGATTTGCACAGTAGGTGAATATAAGAGAAGAACACTAAAGAGTTATCAACCTGTAGGTAAAATGTAATGCCATGAGACTGTTGAGATGTGGGTGTGTGTATGTGAGTGTGCCCTGTGATGGAATGGTGGCCTATGCAGGGCTGGTTTCTGCCTTGCCTCTGAGCTCATGAAATAGGCTCTGGCCACCTGAGACCCTGAACTGGAATAATTGGGTAAATAAATATCTTACTTGTTTTTGTTAATCTTTCAGAAATATATGTATAGCTCACATTAATTTCAATGTTTAATATTAGAAATGTTTTGGCCTTTATTTAGCAGTTTAGTGATGTTTTTGTGACCAGAAATATGCTGTAGGAACTTAACTCTTGTTTATACTAATTAGCCTATGGTAAAATTGGTTTTTGTTATATGTTGTTTTCCTTCAAGGCATGGTTTCCAAGAACCTATCAAATGATACTAAGTGAGGGCTCACTGTATACATGCAAGTGGGTCAAACAATAATATATGTGAAATATATATTCCACATTGTCATCAGAGTGATCTTCCTTAATAATGCTCCCATCACATGTCTCACAATACATTGTGTTTGTTTTCCTCTGTCTCCTCCACTGGATTTAGAACTTCTCTCACTATGTTTAGGAAACGAATACAGAAATGAAGAAAAGCTTTCCCTGATCACTGCAGCTGTCATGAATCTTCTGACCCCACTCCACTCATGTTCATTTAAACCTTGACAGTCATTTATTCTCATTTCATATGTATTTTTTGTCAGATGATATTAAATTATAAAAGTTTTTATTAAGCATTTTCTATTATGTTCTAAACACCACTGTAAGCATCTTTATCCTCAGTTTTTCTAAGGATTATTTTCTCTCACAGCAACCTTATAAGGTAATATTATCATCTTTTCCTTTTTTTTTTTTTTTACCTCAGGTGAGTAATTCAAGGCTCAAAGAAGTTAAGCCAATTAGGCAAGGTGACACAGGGCTATTAAGTGGTGAACTGTGATTCAAACACAAGCATTGTACCATATTAAACTATATTTGAAACCATCATGTATCTGACACTCCTTGAAGCTACTGGTCTGTCTACATTTTTGTTTTCTGTACACCTCTGGCCGTTTTGCTCTTCCCAGCATATTGAGCACAGAAGAAGGCACATGGTAGAATTTCAGGAAATATAAATGTCTGATGATTGTGGGATGGCCAAGACTGCCCTCAGGAAAGCTAGATCTCCAGGGTGGTTAGTTTCTCTTACCTAGTCACCACCAATATGGTAAAATTGGCAAAAAGCCCACCATGAACAGAATCACTCTCCAGAAAATCTGTCACACAGGAAAGGTACATGCTGTGCATGAGAAAAATATGTGTCAGCCAAAATGAAAAGAGCTTTGTTAGGGAGATAAAACTTTGCAAATAAAACATGTATTTTTTGAAAATGTCTTCAGATTGTGTTTTTGAGTATACCATGTGGTCTTCAGCAATATGCTAAGCATTATAAAAACACCGATATAAATCCATGCATGTAACCTAAACTTACTGAGTGGCTATTGCGAGCTAAGATGTTTTCCAGGCACCTAAGATACGTCAGTGAATAAAACAGACAAATATTTCTGCCCCCATAAAAAGGGAAGGCAGATAGTGAATGAAAGAGCAATACGCACAATGTATCACTAAATTATATGGTGTGTTAAACAGTGATAAATGCTATGTAGAAAAGAAATGGAATTGGTGACAGTGGTTCCAGGGATGCCAAAGTGAGGGAAAGGGCAGGTGTGACTTTCTGATCATTGTTGGCTTCCTTGAAAGGCGACATTTGTGCAGATCTTGAAGAAGCTGAATGAGTTAGCTGTATACAAGCTGGGGGGGTCTACCAGCACCAATGTGGACCAAGTGGGATCACTTAGGACCGTAGCAGCCATTGTCATCATAGGATTTCATGTGATTTCAATTATTATCCCTGACTGAAAGATGAAGAAACTGCAGCCCAGAGAGGGTCTAAGTGATCTGTTTACAGTTACATGGTATATAGGTTGGGAAACTGGAATCCCGATTTCAGAATCAGATGTGAGTCATCTCAAAAAGCAGGTTTTTAAAAAAAGTCTCTATCATCTAGAATGGTACCCAACATATAGAAATTGTTTAATGAATGTTGACGAATGAATAAGTAAATCTTTTAAATATTCTTTCACATGGCAATCTTTCATGCTTAGGTCCTTGTCTCATATTCACTGTAAGAGTCTTGTATTTAAAAGCTAACATTGAGCTTTTCCTCCTGCTCCAGCCATGAAAGATGTGTCTGAAGGCTTCCTCTTTAACTTCAGGCATTATTGTTCCACGGTTTTTATCTCTCTAAAGTCCCAGAAGCAGAATTGAGAGGTTAAGTTATATATATCAATTATATACATATAATTTATTGTAAAATTAGAAGACAGGAGACAGGAGAGAGGGCTGATATGCTGCTCCCAATTGAATGGACAGAACAGTGTGTGGAGGCTCACAATATGGACTTTTGCTCCAGGAACTACTGCAGAAGCGTACCAGGAAAACTGAAATAATTCAAAGATTATTTGAAAGAAGCAGCAGGCTGGCTGCTGCAAATTCTGTGAGACAGGCAAAAAACTATGAGTTCTCAAAGTGTAAGTGGGGAAAAACCTGCCTCCAAACATACATCCCCATTGGGGAACTTGAAAATCCAGATCTGCGAGGATTTACCTAGAGCTGAAATGGATTTAGTGTGAAATATAAAAGTAGAAACAGCAGTGGGAAGAGCCTTTTCAGCACTCCCATTCTCCAGCTTGAGCTCAGGGAAGCCATCCCTGAGTATATCTCACAGGGGTGGTTGGGGAAGGCAGCCAGCAGAATATGGGAGGGGTCACAGGGTGAAAGAAGCTGCCAACTGAACCTTGTAATAATTGTGACTGGGTGCAAACTTTCTTAAGCAGAATAGGGGTGAACAGAAACTGCTGCAGAAAGAAAGCAGGAGTTGTCCGCAACAATGTGGGCAGACAAGGAAGGGTGTGGCCTGAAAGCCCTGCTTGCTTTCTCAATGGGGAAACTTACAGCTTGGGGGTAGGTTTGAGTCCCACATATAGGCTGCCTGAATATAAACTTGGCACCATTAGAGGGGCATGGTGGGAGTGAGACCAGCCTCACCAACTGCATGGTAGCTGGGTGAGGCCTATCGCTGGGCTTTTCCCCACTTCCCTGGTGACAGAGACAGCCATAATTTCCTCTGGAACATGACCCCACTGACCCAAGAACCATCCCCCTCTATTCTTTACAGTGGTTGCAGCAAATCCTGCCCAAAGAGAGTCTGAGCTCAGACTCACCTGACCCTGCCCCACCTGATAGTATTTCTCTACCCACTCCTGTAGCAGATCACAAATGACCTAAACTCTTGGGAACTTTATGACCCTGCCCATCACCTGAGAAACCCAAATAGTTAACCCTGGCCAACTTAGGGTAAGCTTATATCCCCCTTGTACTAATGCACCTGGTGCTCTCTTGAAAGTGCCACCTCTTGGCTGCAGGCTGACCAACTCAGGACATTATAGCAACTCGTGACAGAATAAATCTGCTCCAAGAAAGGGGAAAACAACAGCTAATTCCACTGTCTGTAACATCCTGGCTAACCAGTGGTCCTGAGTCTGTCCATGAAAAAACTTCACTACCAGCATAACCAGCATTCAAGAACACTAGCACATTAAATGTATCTACAACTGAATACTCTCACTACAACCAAATCTACTTCACTCCCCTACCACAGCATGTGCTGGTATTCATGGCTTAGAGACCTGAAGACAGATTATATCACAGGACTCCTTGCAGACATTCCCCAGCAGCAGCCCAGAGCCTGGTTATCCCACTGGGCGGCTAGATCCAGAAGAGAAATACTAATCGCTGCAGTCTAGCTCACAGGAAGCTCCATCCTTAGGGGAATGGGGAATACATGACATCAGTGGAGCACCCTGTGAGACAAAAGAATCTGAACAGCAGCCCTTGAGTTCCAGATTTTTCCACTGAAATAGTTTACCCATATGAGAAAGAATCAGAACAGTAATTCTGGTAACGTGACAAAACAAGACTCTGTAACATCCCTCAAAGACAATATTAACTCCCCAGTAATGGATGCAAACCAAGAAGAAATCTCCGAATTGCCAAATAAAGAATTTAGAAGTTTGACTATTAAGCTACTCAAGGAGATACCAGAGAAAGGTGAAAAACAACGTAAAGAAATTAAGAAAAATACAGAATATTGATGAAAAATGTTCCAGATAAATAGATATCTCAAAGAAAAAAACAATCACATCTTTTTCATATCAAAGACACACTTAGAAAAATACAAAACACGCCAGAAAGTTTCAACAACAAACTCAAACAAGTAGAAGAAAGAACTTCAGAGCTCAAAGAAAAGGCTTTTGAATTAACCCAATCAGACAAATACAAAGAAAAAATAAAAAATAAAGCCTCCAATAAATTTGGGATTATGTTAAACAAGAAATTTGGGATGATTATTCTAAGAATAATTGGCATACCTGAGAAAGAAGATAAATCTAAAAGTTTGGAAAACATATTTGAGGGAATAATTGAGGAAAAAATTCCCTGGCCTTGCAAGAGATCTAGGCATCCGAATACAAGAAGCTCAAAGAATACCAGGGAAATTCACTAAAAAAGGATCATCACCCAGGCATATAGCCATCAGATTATCTAAAATCAAGACAAAGAAAAAACAATTTAAAAGTGGTGAGGCAATAGCATCAGGTAACCTATAAAGGAAATCCTATCAGATTAATAGCACATTACCCAGCAGAAACCCTACAAACCAGAAGGGACTGGAGGTCCTATCTTTAACCTCCTCAAACAAAATAATTGCTAGACAAACATTTTGTATCCAGCAAAACTAAGCTTCAAAAATGAAGGAGATAAAGTCTTTTTCAGACAAAAAATGCTGAGAGAATTCACCACCACCAAGCCAGTACTTCAAGAAATGCCAAAAGGAGTTCTAAATCTTGAAACAAAACCTCAAAATACACCAAAATAGAACCTCCTCAAAGCATAAATCTCACAAGGCCTATAAAACAATAAGACAATGAAAAAACAACAAGAAGAAGGTATTCCATGCAAACAGAAACCAAAGTGAACAGGAGTAGCTCTTCTCATATCAGACAAAACAGACTTTAAAGCAACAACAGTTAAAAAAGAGAAAGAGAGACATTATGTAATAATAAAAGGATCAGTCCAACAGGAAAATATCACAATTCTAAATATGTATGCACCTAACGTGTGAGCTCTCAAATTTATAAAACAATTATTACTAGATATAAGAAATGAGATAGATGGCAACAAAATAATAGTGGAAGCCTTCAGTACTCCACTGACAGCACTAAACAGTTTATTAAGACAAAGTCAATAGCACTAGACAGGTCATTAAGACAGAAAGTCATCAAAGAAATAATAGGCTTAAACTATACCCTAGAACAAATTTATTTAACAGGTATTTATAGAACAACTATCCAAAGACTGCAAAATATACATTCTTTTCATCAGCACATGGAACATGCTCCAAGATAGATCATTTGGTAGACTACAAAAGAAGTCTCAATAAATTTAAGAAAATTGAAATTATATCAAGTACCCTTTCAGACTGTTACAGGAAAGGTGTCTGGATTGAGACCCTAAGAGAAGGTTCTTGAATCTCACCCAAGAAAGAATTTAGGGTGAGTCTGCAGTGCAAAGTGAAAGCAAGTTTATTAAGAAAGTAAAGTAATAGAACAATGACTACTCCATAACAGAGCAGCCCTGAGGGCTACTGGTTTCCCATTTTTATGGTTATTTCTTGATAATATGCTAGGATATACTAAACAAGGGGTGGATAATTCATACCTCCCCTTTTTAGACCATAGAGGGTAACTTCCTGACATTGCTATGGCATTTATAAAGTGTCGTGGCACTGGTGGGAGTGTAGCAGTGAGGACAACCAGAGGTAACCCTTGTCACCATTTTGATTCTGGTGGGTTTTGTCCTGCTCCTTTACTGCAAACTGTTTTATCAGCAAGATCTTAATGACCTGTATTTTGTGCTGACCTCCTGTCTCATCCTGTGACTTAGAAAGCGTTAACCATCTGGGAACGCAGCCCAGTAGGTTTCAGCCTCATTTTACCCAGCTCCTATTTAAGATGGAGTTGCTCTGGTTCACATGCATGTAAGACTACAGTGAAATAAAATTGGAAATTAACTCCATAAGGAACTCTCAAAACTATAAGAATATAGAGAAATTAAATAATCTGTACCTGAATGAACTTTGGGTCAACAACAAAGTCAATATGGAAATTAAAAAATTTCTTTAAGTGAATGATAATAGTGCCACAACTTATCAAAACCTTTGAGACATAGCGAAAGTGGTGCCAAGAGGAAAGTTCCTAGCATTAAATGCCTACATCAAAAAGTGTAAAAGAGGACAAATAATCTTAGGTTACACCTCAAGGAACTAGAGAAACAAGAACAAACCACACCCAAACCCAGCAGAAGAAAAGAAATAAAGATTTGAGCAGAACCAAATGAAACTGAAACAGCAACAACAAAAAACAATACAAGATATAAATGAAACAAAAAGCTAATTCTTTGAAAAGATAGACAAAAAAGACAGACCGTTAGTGACATTCCCAAGAAAAGAAGAGACAAGATCCAAATAAGCTAAATTAGAAACAAAATGGGAGACATTACAACTGATACCACAGAAATACAAAAGATCATACAAGGCTACTATGAATTCCTTTACATGCAAAAGTCTAGAGGAGATGGATAAGTTCCTGGAAATATACAACCCTCATAGATTAAATGAGAAAGAAACAGAAACTCTGATCAGACCAATAACAAGTAGTTAGTCTGAAACAGTAATAAAAAAAATTGCCAATGAAAGAAAAGTCCAGGACCAGATGGATTCACAGCAGAATTCCATCAGGCATTAAAAGAAAAATTGGTACCAATCTTACTAAAACTATTCCGAAAGATAGAGAAAGAGGGAATTCTCTCTAAATCATTCTATGAAACTAGTATCACCCTAATACCAAAACCAGAAAAGGACATAACAAAAAAGTAAACTACTGGCTAATATCCCCGATGAACATAGATGCAAAAATCCTCAGCAAAATACTAGCTAACCAAATCCAATGGCATATTAAAAAGATTACACACCATGATCAAGTGAATTTAATACCAAGGATGCAGGGATGATTTAACATACACAAGTCAATAAATGTGATATATCACATAAACAGAAACAAAAATCATATAATCATCTTGATATATGCAGAAAACAAAAATCATATGATCATCTCAATAGTTGCAGAAAAAGCATTTGACAAAATCTAGCATCCTTTATTATTAAAATCCCCAGCAAAATTGATATAGAAGGCACATACCTCAAGGTAATAAGAGCCATCTATGACAAACCCACAGTCAATATTATACTGAAGTGGGGCAAGTTGAAAGCATTTCCCCTCAGAACTGAAAGAAGACAAGGATGCCCACTTTTACCACTTCTATTCAACATGATACTGGAAGTCCTAGCAATTAGACAAGAGAAAAAAAAATAAAGGGCAACAAAATTGGTAAACAGGAAGTCAAACTGTTGCTATTCACCAATGATATGATTGTATACTTAGAAAACTCTAAGATTCATCTGAAAAGCTCCTAGATCTAATAATGAATTCAGTAAAGTTTCAGGATACAAAATCAGTGTACACAAATTAGTAGCACTGCTATACACCAACAGTGACCAAGCTGAGAATCAAATAAAGAACTTAACCCCTTTTACAACGGCTGCAAAAAGTAAAATACTTAGGAATATACCTAACCAAGGAGTACAAAACACTGCTGAAATAAATCATAGATGACACAATCAAATGGAAACACATCCCATGCTCATTAATTTGAAATATTGTGAAAATGACCATACTTCCAAAAGCAATCCACAAATTCAATGCAATTCCCATCAAAATACTACCATCATTCTTTGCAAAACTAGAAAAAACAATCCTAAAATGTATATGGAACCAAAAAAGAGCCCTTATAAGCGAAAGCAAGGCTAAGTAAAAAGAACAAATCTGGAGGCATCACATTATCTGACTTCATACTACAAGTCTGTAGTTACCATAACAGCATGGTGTTGGTATAAAAATAGGCATGTAGACCAATGGAACAGAATGGAGAACCCAGAAATAAAGCCAAATACTTACAGACAAAACATAAAGTGGAAAAAGGACACCATATTCAACAAATGGTGCTAGGATAATTGGCAAGCCACATGTAGAAGAATAAAGCTGCTTCTTTATCTCTCACCTAATATAAAAATCAACTCAAGATGATCAAAAGCTTAAATCTAAGACATGAAACCGTAAAAGTTCTAGAAGATAACATAGGAAAAACCCTTCTACACATTAGCTTAGGCAAAAGGTTCATGACCAAGAATCCAAAAGCAAATGCAACAAAAGCAGAGATACATAGATAGGACCTAATTAAATTAAAAGGCTTCTGCACAGCAAAAGAAATAATCCATTGAGTACACAGACAACCCACAGAATGGGAGAAAATACTTACAAATTATGCATCTGACAAAGGACTAATATCCACAATCTATAAGGAACTCGGACAAATCAGCAAGAAAAAAACAATCCCATCAAAAAGTGGGCAAAGTACTGAACAGACAGTTCTCAAAAGAAAATATACAAATGGCCAAAAAACATAAAACAATGCTCAACATAACAAATTATCAGGAAAATACAGATCAAAACCATAATGAGATACTACCTTACTCCTGGAAGAATGGCCAGAATTTAAACATCAAAAAAATAACAGATGTTAGTATGGATGTGGTGAAAAGGCAACATTTTTACACTACTGGTTGGAATGTAAACTAGTACAACCACTATGGAGATTCCTTACAGAACTAAAAGTAGAACTACCATTTGATCCAGCAATCCCGCTACTGGGTATCTACCCAGAATAAAAGAAATCATTGTATAAAAAAGACACTTGCACATGCACGTTTATACCAGCACAATTCATAACTGAAAAATATGGAACCAGCCTAAATGCCCATCAACCAACCAATGTATAAATACTACTCAGTCATCAAGTCATAACAAGAAATAATGGCATTTTCAGCAACCTGGATGGAGCTGGAGACCATTATTCTAGGTGAAGTGACTCAGGAACGGAAATCCAAACATGGTATGTTCACTTGTAAGTAGTAGCTAAGCTGTGAAGATGCAAAAGCGTAAGAATGATATAATGGACTTTGGGGACTTAGGTGGAAGGTCAGGGACGGGGTGAAGGATAAAAGACTACACGTTGGGTACAGTATACACTGCTTGGGTGATGGGTGCACCAAAATCTCAGAAATCCACACTAAAGAACTTTTCCATGCAGCCAAACACTATACGTTTTCCCCAAACTACTGAAATTGTTAAAACAAAACAAAACAAAAAAACCCAAAACAAAAAACTGTGACTGGGTGTGGTGGCTCATGCTGGTAATCCCAGAATTTGGGGAGGTCAAATTGGGAGAACTGCTTGAGGTCAGAAATTTGAGACCAGCCTGGGTAATGCAGGAAGACCCCATCTCTACAAAAAAAAAATACACAAAATTAGCTGGGGGTGTTGCAGTAAATGTGATGATACGTTAGTTCTGTGTGTTTCTGTGGCCAGCTGTGAAAAGCTATTTGCTGCCTGGCTGGCTGGCTGGGCTACCTGTTCTGTTTTGCTATCTAAGGCACTGCTGACCAGTCCAGAAGCAAACATACTCAATTGACCCCAGTGAAGTTGTAGCAGATCACCTTCTTTGTAATCGCTTTTTGGGAAGAGAAGCACATAAAACTTATTTAAACTTTGGATACTTAGGTTTCACTGATTTAGAAAATAGTACCTGACTTAATTTAAAATCATATGAAGTCTTGACTATAAAGTTTATTTTTAAGCTGGGATGCAGGTGGCCTCAAGATAGCTGAGTTGGCTAGCCATTAGTTGCTACCCTCATGTTTAAAATCCTAGAGTAAGGATTTTCTTTTAGACAGCCTGGAGATATAGTTTTATCAGACTGTGAATCTTCTTGTTCTGGATTATGTATTCAGGGTAGCCATTCACTTCTATTTTAGTTTGAAGGAGTTGCAGGGCTCTTTGCTCAGAGCTGTGTTTAACTGGGGACAGAGGCATGAGCACAGAAACTGTGAAGAGGTGTGGAGAGGGAAGGGACTAGAAGACAAAGGGGCAGGATCAACATTGGGGTAGACTCAGCCGGTGACACCTGGGCGTGTTACATTTCTATGGATACTGCTTTACCACTGCCAGAGCCACTTGATTATATCTTTGCACTGAGTGAATCTTTCTTCCTTTTTAGAGGAAGCAACAGGACTGTGATAATTACACCTAAATTTATTCAAATTATTCACTGCTCTGCTACTTGATACATGTGTGAGATTCCACATAGGTAAAATAATGACAGTGCCATTTCATGAGGGTGTGAGTGTACAAATGGCCATCATTTTCTGAGTTCTGAGAACTGATTATGTTTAATGTTTTCTAAATGTGGCAAGATAGAATTTTCTGTTGCTCTCATTCCCTTTTGTTTTTTTTTTTTCATACCCCAGATAGAGAGAAGCCCATTTTGCGTAATAGCAGAGGGAGATTATGTGATTAGAGGCATTCAGTATAATCAGGATAAAGTTTTTCTTGTTTTGTAGATGTCCTACTATAAAGATGTTACAAGAGCTGAGCCTACCTGGGCAGGTAGTGTGGTATTTAAGGGATTGGATTTTTGTGTCAGGTTACCTGGGTTTGGGTCCTGGTTTCATTACTTACTAGCCACGTGACGTGATGTTGGGTCAGCTACTTACTCTCTGGACCTCAGTTTCCATAAAGTGGAGATAACAATAGTATGCCTGTCTCCTAGAGTCAGGCCTATTTTCTTGATAAAGGCTGAAACCATATGGACCTTGTCCTTGGAAAGAGAGAAGAGGGAGAAAGACCAAAGAGAACGGGACTCTGACTGGCCTGCTGTACCTAATTTGATGGGAATACAAAGACATGTATATACCATCTTCTAAAGTCTTTGTGGCCACAATGGGAGCTCTATTTGGGGTGACTTGGGCAAATGTGGACCTTGCTAGTTGAGTGCTTGTGGCATGAGAGGCTGTCCCATGTTACTCTCTCCTCGCCCCAGCGATGTGTTCTTTCTGCTCTTTGAACACAGCATGACTCCCTCAGGTGTCTGTACTGTCTCTTCTCTCTTCCAGGGATATTTTCCCATCAGCTCCTTAAAATAAGTTTATTTCTCTCATGACTCACAACTTACCTCATATGTTAGTCCCTCTCAGAAGCCCTTCTCCAAATAACTGTTAGGGCAAAAACGAAGTCAACTGATTTAACAATGAGATTTTGAAATACAATGTCCTTTTGTAAATAGCAGTCAAGGCCTGTGGAACAGTTTGGCTCCCTGAGGTCATTCAGAAGCCTGGCTTCCTCCGTCTTGTTTCTCTGCCATTTCTAGGACATTGTCCTCATCCATAGTCAAAGCTAGACAAGCATCTTCAAGCGACTGAAGCGGAAGTTGCATACATCACTTTCACTCACATCTCCTTGGGAAGAACTTAATCACATTACCACACCCAGCTGCAGGGAGGCTCCAGCTGGACAAGTATACTTTCATTTAGATGTTATCACATGAGCCTCAGATGGCCATACTCCATAACAAAGGACACTTCGATGTGTTAGAAGCTTGAACTTTATCTGCTGTCTTATTTCCCCTATTTCACAGGCAGGAAATGGGAGAATTATGCCTTACTGGGCTTCTGTATTATCTAGATTGATTTTCTAATTGTAATTAACATTCACAGAAAGGTTTCTGGCTTTCCCTTTCTGGAATATCATTCGACACATTAGACCTCAAAGTCAAATGACCTGCATATCGTTAACCTGGAAATCTGGTCAGGTCTTATAAAACCCTAAGGGCTACTGGCTTGCCTTTGTCTTCCAGATTTCTGTCTCTTTGGTTAGTCACAGCTGTAACCAAGATTTCAGTTCTACTACCTGTGTGTTATTTTTCTGTGTTCCCTTCTATATCCAAGCACAGAAGTGGCCACACAGTTAACCTGCTGCTTCCAGCAGCCTTTAAAACTGATCTGATTGGCCGTTTGCAACCTGGCTCTAACGATTTAAGGTTTTGGTGACATTTCACCAAGAATATGTTCCTTTGGGCAAGTAGATTCCTTGTTCATTCAGAAGGATTTCAGTGCCTGGAATTATAAACCTTTCTTAGGTTTGTAGGGGTTGAGATCAGCTTCAGTTATTTTAGATAACTCACATGCAATGCACACACCACAAATAATTACATAAATACTGGCTTAACACCTTCTATATTGTCTGGAATATAATAGGAGCTCTATAAATATTTGTTGAATGAATTAATATGTGAACAAGCTTCATAGACACGTTCCTTCCAACAATCTTTTTGACAAATGTTTATATTTTACAACTGCCTTGGTCACAATGATAGGAGAGCTGAATAGTAGTCACCTCTGTAACAAACTGCCTTGGCAAAAATCACTAAGCAACATTCAGAGCTATTTGGAACCATTTAATGTTGGCCCAGTCTTCCGAACAGCAGGGCAAATAGTTTTCCTCACAAGAGGATTCTGTAATTTCTCTTCTTTTTGGCTCCTCTAATTCATTAAAATTAAAACCTGAATATCTCCCTGTGGCATACTATTGGTTCTTGATATTTTGTGTGATTTCTTTGTTCAGAACACAGGTTATTTCATGCCATGAATGGTGTGAATGCTCTTTTAAATAGAGTAGCACTTGGTTAAGTTTAGAGTGACCTTTAATATTTCCTCTGTCTTTGAATGGGAACAATTGGCGCACTTGCCTCTAGTTTCAAAATAAAACCTGAACCAACGTATACAAAGACAGAGGCTATCTGAATCTATGATTACAATTCAGGAACAATTGCTGAGTGCTTATAAAGGGTCACACGCAAGTTACATAGTACCAGAAACTTTCACATATACTCACATATACGTCACAGACAATTTCAGTGTCTTTCTTCTATTCTTCTATAAATTATCTAACTTTTGTATAAAATTTGTCGTATTGACCTTTTATTTTGGTGTTGTATAAACCTGTTTAAAACATACTTATAATTCCAGCAATTACTTTTTTTTGATATTATGGGTTTAATTTAATTTAATTTAATTTAATTTATTTATTTTTTTAATATATATACTTTTTATTGCATTTTAGGTTTGGGGGTACATGTGAAGAACATGCAAGATTGTTACATAGGTACACACATGGCAGTGTGATTTGCTGCCTTCCTCCCCATCACCTATATCTGGTATTTCTCCCCATGCTATCCCTCCCCAACTCCCCACCCCCTGCTGTCCTTCCCCTTTTTCCCCCCGACAGACCCCAGTGTGAGATGCTTCCCTCCCTGTGTCCATGTGTTCTCATTGTTCAACACCCGCCTATGAGTGAGAGTATGCGGTGTTTGATTTTCTGTTCTTTTGTCAGTTTGCTGAGAATGATGGTTTCCAGGTTCGTCCATGTCCCTACAAAGGATGCGAACTCATTGTTTTTGATGGCTGCATAATATTCCATGGTGTATATGTGCCACATTTTCCTGGTCCAGTCTATCATCGATGGGCATTTGGGTTGGTTCCAGGTCTTTGCTATTGTAAACTGTGCTGCAATGAACATTCGTGTGCATGTGTCCTTATAGTAGAATGATTTATTTATTTATTTATTTATTTGAGATGGAGTTTCGCTCTTGTTGCCCAGGCTGGAGTGCAATGGCGCGATCTCGGCTCACCGCAACCTCCGCCTCCTGGATTCAAGCAATTCTCCTGCCTCAGCCTCCCGAGTAGCTGGGACTACAGGCACGTGCCACCATGCCCGGCTAATTTTTGTATTTTTAGTAGAGACGGGGTTTCACCATATTGATCAGGATGGTCTCAATCTCTTGACCTTGTGATCCACCCGCCTCGGCCTCCCAAAGTGCTGGGATTACAGGCGGGAGCCACCGTGCCCGGCAGTAGAATGATTTATAATCCTTTAGATATATACCCAGTAATGGGATTGCTGGATCAAATGGAATTTCTATTTCTAGGTCCTTGAGGAATCGCCACACTGTTTTCCACAATGGTTGAACTAATTTACACTCCCACCAACAGTGTAAGAGTGTTCCTATTTCTCCACATCCTCTCCAGGATCTGTTGTCTCCAGACTTTTTAATGATCGCCATTCTAACTGGCGTGAGGTGGTATCTCAATGTAGTTTTGATTTGCATTTCTCTAATGACCAGTGATGATGAGCGTTTCTTCATATGTTTGTTGGCTTCATGTATGTCTTCTTTTGTAAAGTGTCTGCTCATATCCTTTGCCCACTTTTGAATGGGCTTGTTTGTTTTTTTCTTGTAAATCTGTTTCAGTTCTTTGTAGATTCTGGATATCAGCCCTCTGTCAGATGGGTAGACTGCAAAAAATTTTTCTCATTCTGTTGGTTGCCAATTCACTCTAATGAGTGTTTCTTTTTGCTGTGCAGAAGCTGTGGAGTTTGATTAGGTCCCATTTGTCTTTTTTGGCTTTTGTTGTCAATGCTTTTGGTGTTTTGGTCATGAAGTCCTTGCCTACGCCTATGTCCTGAATGGTTTTGCCTAGCTTTTCTTCTAGGGTTTTTATGGTGTTAAGTCTTATGTTTAAGTCTTTAATCCATCTGGAGTTAATTTTAGTGTAAGGTGTCAGGAAGGGATCCAGTTTCTGCTTTCTGCACATGGCTAGCCAGTTTTCCCAACACCATTTATTAAACAGGGACTCCTTTCCCCATTGCTTGTTTTTGTCAGGTTTGTCAAAGAGCGGATGGTTGTAAATGTGTTGTGTTGCCTCGGAGGCCTCTGTTCTGTTCCATTGGTCTATATCTCTGTTTTGGTACCAGTACCATGCTGTTTTGATTTGATTACTGTAGCTTTGTAGTATAGTTTGAAGTCCGGTAGTGTGATGCCTCCAGCTTTGTTCTTTTTGCTTAGAATTGACTTGGCTATGTGGGCTCTCTTTTGGTTCCATATGAAGTTTAGGGTGGTTTTTTCCAGTTCTGCAAAGAAAGTCATTGGTAGCTTGATGGGGATAGCATTGAATCTGTAAATTACTTTGGGCAGTATGGCCATTTTCATGATACTGATTCTTCCTAGCCATGAACATGGAATGTTTCTCCATTTGTTTGTGTCCTCTCTGAACGTATCTCAAAATT
>PVKV010000132.1:290547-331903 GCA_004027835.1 Alouatta palliata
ACCACTCCTATTCAATATAGTACTGGAAGTTCTAGCCAGAGCAATCAGGCAAGAAAAAGAAATAAAGGGTATTCAAATAGGAAAGGAGGAAGTCAAATTGTCTCTATTTGCAGATGACATGATTGTATATCTAGAAGACCCCAGCGTCTCAGCCCAAAATCTCCTGAATCTGATAAGCAACTTCAGCAAAGTCTCAGGAGACAAAATCAATGTGCAAAAATCACAAGCATTCCTATACACCAATAACAGACTTAAAGAGAACCAAATCAAGAACCAACTGCCATTCACAATTGCTACAAAGAGAATCAAATACCTAGGAATATAACTAACAAGGAACGTAAAGGACCTCTTCAAGGAGAACTACAAACCGCAATTACTTAATTGCTTATTTATAAGCAATTGCTTTCCATGAAGAACCTGTTGAGAACAGGATTATCTTATTCATATTATCTATTGCTTTAGGGCCTGACACAGGGCATAAACATGTCTTTTGTTCCCTCTTTTTGTATTTTTTTTTTTTATTTTATTGATGCAAAGAAGCTCATTTTTCTTTTTGAGATATGTCTCGCTCTATCAACCAGACTAGAGTGCAGTGGCACAATCATAGCTCACTGCAGCCTTGAACTACTGGGCTTAAATAATCCTCCTACCTCAACCTCCCAAATAGCTAGGGCTACAGGCATGTACTACCATGCCTGTCTTGGGTTCAAAGTCTAATTATTTTATTTTATTTAGTAGAGATGGGGGTCTTACTATGTAGCCTAGCCTGAAAAAAATGTGTCTCTTGAAAGAATGAATGAGTGAAAAATACAAGAAAACATCCTATACTTCATGATTTCTCTTTATTCTACTAAATTTTGGGTGTACCATGTGTTCCCTTATGATGCCATCTGTTAGGATTTTACTGTACTTAAATATGTTTGACAGTGGAGAAAAGATCTAGAAGGAGGAAACTGCATAGTTAACAAACTAGTCTCAAACAGTTGCTTGGGCGATGATAGAAAACACAAGACTCCAGGGTCAGAGACAAAGGGCTTTATTATTCGCTATTAAGTCAGTAGCATAGAATCAGCCAGTTCTAACAGCCCTAATAGCTCTAAATTCTACAGGGCAACAAAGAGGACTAGGTAGGGATTTTATGGTCAGTTGGTATGTACCACATGAGAGGAGCCCCGAGATTAAGGAATCCACTGATTTTATAACAAACAGGAAGAAAATTTTTTTTTTTTTTTTTTTTTTTTTTTTTTTTTTTTTTTTTTAAAGACAGGATCTCGCTCTGTTGTCCAGGCTGGAATGCAGTGGTACAATCATGGCTCACTGCAGCCTTAATCTCCTGGGCTCAAATGAGTCTGTTGTCTCAGCCTTCCAAGTATTTGGGACTACAGGTGCATAACACCAGGCCTGGTCAATTTTTATATTTTTCATAGAGATGGGGTTTAGCTAGCTATGTTGCCCAGGCTTATCTTCAATGCCTGGGCTCAAGCAATCCACCCCTCAACCTCCCAAAGTGCAGGAATTATAGGCATGAACTACTGCATCTGGCAAACTTTTTTCTTTTGAACCAGAGGGAAAACACATCGCAGTACAGTTCCATGTACAGCATTCCTTACTTTTCAGAATTGCTGATTGCACAAAAAAAGCCTAAGAAGTGGCACCATGGCACTTTCACAGAAGTAAAATAATGGTCAAGACCTTGTAATGTGGCCTATGCAGCAAGACATGTAGGGAGTGCAAGGTGCCCATGGCTAGTTGACTTCACCACCAAGGAGCTGGAAGAAATTTTGCATTGACATAGTTATAATTTAGAGAAGATTGAGGTTCTGACAGGTAAAGTGACTTGTCTAAGTTTACACTGATGACTTGCCTGGGACAGAAACTCATTTTTTATGGACTCTAGATCTAACATTTTTTCCATAATACCACATTTGCCTCTTTATATTACTTTTGTTATTTATTTACTCACAGCTGTACCTCAGTTTTCAATTGCTAAACAAGGTTTCTTCAGTGGTTTACTTTGTACCGTTAAAATTATTGTGACGATCTCATGGTACAGCACTTCACAAAGCATTTGTTGAATACATGCAGCAAAAAGGCTCTATGCAAAAGTGTTTAGTCCTTAGATATGTCTAGGAAACTAATGCATACTCTGTTAAAGAGTCACAGTATAGGAGTTTAAGAGCAAAGGCTCTGGAGTCAGAGAAGTTTCGGTTCAAAATCTGCTCTTTGGATTTATGATCCTGGGTAAGGTATTTAAATTTTATGAGCCTCAGTTTGCTTAGAAATGTAGCTGATAATAATATCTAGTTTCAAATTAGATGAAAAAGATTAAGCAAATTAACACATTTAAAGTGTTGGAAACATTGTGTGACATATGGCCCAATAAGGTAGCCATAATTAATGCAGAATAAAGGCTCTGAGAAATCTAACATGAAGAAAAACACCTAATATTAAATCAGAAAGTTTTGACTGTGGAACAGTAAATTGTTTTTTTTTGGCATTACTCATTTAACATTTTATGCATCTATTACTCTGAAAGACATGCTTAAGAAAATTTACTGGTGAAACTAAAGGGCTTCTGCTTCACTTAGAGATTGTTAGCCCAAGGAATTAATATTAGGGGAGTTATTAATGAAATTTAGCTCCTCTCTGTAGAGGAGCTAAATTTCATTAATAACTCCCCTAATATTCTTGAATTGTCATATTAAACAAAAAAAGTTTGGCTTTTGTGATGTCCTTAAACGTGGGTCAGCTGTCTTGGGCAGTTTCTGAGATGTGTTAAAACATCACCACTTATTGATTTAACTGTATTCCACCAAAGAGGTTGATTTCATTCTGCTACCACAGGGGAAATTCTTCTGACAGCAGGTTCACTGAATCTTTATTCAGAGGGTGTGCAGCTGATAATGTGAGCAAACATACCACTCCCAAATGCTAAATACTCTTCCCAGACACAGGTAAACATAGGTGGAGTCAACAATTAGGCATGTCTCCCCTCAATGGCAAAACAGCACTCTGAGCTCTGCCTGGAATTTAATAAATATTGTGGACCGTGTGCTCCCCAGCATTTTAGGAAAATCTTTTTGTTTAGAAAACTGTTAGTTGAAGGTGAAACACACAGGAAAAGCTTTGTTGGTGCTTCAGAGCTGTCCTTTACTAAGTCTAATTTCTTTCAGTGTTGGCTTACAAGAGCTAATTATGCATACCTTTTCCAAAGACTGTGTTTAATGATGCCTTTTTGGTAGCTTGAAATCAGCCTTGATGGAAGTTTGTCTACACAGAAATCAGCAAATGTGACAAATCATTTTCTTTCTCCCACTCTCAGAGCTGGTTTACCAGTGCACCATGGCCTCATGCCTTCAAATATGTTTGGATGTTTTCACAGTACTTCCTATCACTGGATCACAAGTTGTTTGCCTTGCCCACTAGACTTGAGAGCAAAACCTTTATTTTCATTTCTGGCATGTGTTTTGCAGCCAGCACATTGGTTAAGTATTCAGAAAAGGTGCTTACATCCATAAATGAATTAATGATACTGCCAAGCAGTCATTTATATGGGATGATTTTTCAATGAGAAATGGAAACAATCATGTAGGTATATGTGCTGCATTATTAATGTGGTCAGCTCAGTTGATGTACTTACTCTTGGATTGCTTTAGAGAGTCTGGAATGACTCCAAGGATAATTAGTATGCATCTTTATCACCAGAGCAGAATTTGCCTGATTGCTATGGCATCACCCTGTGTGGCCATTTGGTGGGATGAAATCAGAGCTAAGTCTAATTGCTTTCCCAGGTCACTAACCCCTCCTCTTCTCTCCAGGATCTGGATGAAAATTCTTTCCTCCTTAGAAAGAAATCGAGGTTACAGCTTTTAATGGAATCATAAATTGTTCATTTGGGTAGAATATCCCCTGTCAGTACAATCTAAACCAGGATCACCTGTT
The DNA here is from genome assembly GCA_004027835.1 of Alouatta palliata. Classification (NCBI taxonomy): domain Eukaryota; kingdom Metazoa; phylum Chordata; class Mammalia; order Primates; family Atelidae; genus Alouatta; species Alouatta palliata. The sequence continues at coordinate 294,490 of PVKV010000132.1, forward strand.
GAAGACTTTGTGATCAAGAATTACTATTTTTAAGGTTTAAAGAGGCTACTATTGACACTATCATTAGGAATTGGCATTTTAAAGTCAGAGCTGAACATAAAACCTATCGTTTGCTCTATAAATACATTCCATTTATAGATTAAAAAACAAAGGTCCAAAGAAGGAAATGACTTATCCAATTATACCATTAGGATGGATGGATGACCTTATGACTGTAAGTTTACGGTCCTTTACATGCTGCTTGCCAATAATTATGGCCATTACTCTCTGTGATAGTACCTCTGAAAGAAGCTTAAACAATTCTGAAGACAACAGAAGAATTTCTGATAATTTACAAGTAATAAAAGCAACCTTTTATTTGGTGCTCACTATGGTCCCAGGCCTGTGCTCAGTGGTTTACATACATTATTTAATCAGCACAACAACCCTATATGGAATAATTGCCGTTTTTTGACAGATGAGAAAATTGAATTCCAGATCGGTTGATGGGATGTCTATAATTGCGTAGTTATTGAGAGGTAGATTGATGTTTGCATCCAAGTGTATTTCCCTTGAAATTTAAAGCTGTTAAGCAATGTAGTATATGATTTTCTTTTTCACAAGATTTGTGAATGACAAATTACATATGCATATACATGTATGTTACTATGTATCTTTTTATAATATTTTATTAAATGCATGCATATTATTACGTATATATTTTTATTCATTTTTTTAAAAGATGAAGTTTAAGTTAAGCAATACTAACATTATAGAGAAGTTCTTTTGGAAATTACCATTTTCTTCCAGTTTAGAATTTTCCTTCTTTCTATTCTTTTTGTCAAATACCCTGAAAGTGTATGGTGTATACATTTTGGAGGTTATGTAGGCAATAAAGAAAACATTAAGATCACTAAAATTAAAGTTGAAAGGTTGATGTTCTAGATCTTTGTTATCTCTGTGTGACTTTGGTCTTGTTACAGAAAGTATAGACCAATTTGTATGGATTTAACATGCATAGTGAGAGCAGAGCTTTTTGGACTCAGACCTAAATTCAAATCCTAGGGCTTGTCTTTACTTCTTATGTGACTTTATGCAAATTATTTAACTTCTCTGTTCTATAGTTTCCTCATCTATAATAAGGAAACAATATTATCTATCTCATAGTTCATTGCACAGATTAAATGGTATCATGTATATGAATCCTAAAAGTAACAGATTAGTGTCAATTCAAATAACTATTTTTTCTATAAAAAATAGTTTAACATGGTATCCTCCAGGTTCACCCAGGTTGTCTCAAATGACAGGATTTCATTACTTTTAATGGATGAATAGTATTCTATTTTGTATAGATACCCAATTTTCTTTATCCATTCATCCACTGTTGAATGCTTAGATTGATTTCACATCTTAGATATTGTGAATAGTACTCCAATAAACATTGGAATGCAGATACTCTTCTACATATTGATTTCCACTTTCTTTGGATATATAACCAGTAGGGGATTACTGGATGGTATGAGAGTGCTGTTTTTAATTTCTTGAGGAATCTTTATACTGTTTTTCAAAATGGATGTACTAATATACATTCCCACCAGCAGTGTGTAAGGGTTCCCTTTTCTCCGTATCCATGCCAACACTAGCTATTTTTTTTTTTTTGTTTTTCAATCATTGCCATTCTGACCAGAGTAAGATGATATCTCCTTGTGGTTTTGATTTGTATTTCCCCCGTGATTAGTAATATGAGCACTTTTCAAATCTCTGTTGGCCATTTGTATGTCTTCTTTCAAGAAATGTCTGTTCAGGTCTTTTGCCCATTTTTAAATTGGGCTTTTTTGTTGCTCTTGAGTTACATGAGTTTCTTATATATTTTGGACACTAACCCCTTATCAAATGTATAGTTTGAAAATACATTCTCCCATTCCGTAGGTTATCTGTTTGCCCTGTTGATTGTTTCCTCTGCTGTGCAGAAGCTTTTTAGTTTGATGTAATTTCATTTGTCTATATTTGCTTTCATTGCCTATCATTTTGAGGTTTTATTCGAAAAATCCTTGCTTAGACTCATGTTATGGAGCTTTTACACTATTTTTTTTTCTAATAGTTCTGAGTCTTTCATTTAAGAATGCAACCCTTTTTGGCTGAGCAGGGTGGCTCACGACTGTAATCCTAGCACCTTGGGAGGCCAAAGCAGGTGAATCGTGAGGTCAAGAGATTGAGACCATCCTGGCCAGCATGGTGAAATCCTGTCTCTACTAAAAATACAAAAATTAGCTGGGTGTGGTGGTGCACACCTGTAGTCCCAGCTACTTGGGAGGCTGAGGCAGGAAAATTGCTTGAACCTGGGAGGCGGAGTTTGTAGTGAGCCAGGATTGCACTGCTGCACTCCAGCCTGGCAAGAGAGCGAGACTCTGTCCCAAACAAAATAAAAAAGAAGAAGAATTTAACTATTTTGATTTGATTTTTGTAAATGGTGAGAGGTAGGGATCTAATTTCATTCTTCTGCACGTGGATATCCAGTTTTTTTCCAGTACCATTTGTTGAAGAGGCTATCCTTTCCCCATTATGTTAAGGAAAATAAACCAGGCACAGAAAGACAAATATTGCATGATCTCACTCATATGTGGAATCTAAAATTTTGTTCTCATAGGTAAAATGTAGAATAGCGGTTATCAGAGAACGGAAAGGGTACTAAAGAGGAAGAGAGGGTGAGAAATATTGTCACTGATTACAAACCCAAAGCAAGACAGGAAGAATAAGTTATGGTGTCCTATTGCTCAATAAGATGATTATAGTTAACAATAACATATTGTGTATTTCAGAATAACCAGAAGAGACATTTCTGAATGTACTCATCACAAAGAAATGATAGATGTTTAAAGTGATGAATAAGCTAATTACTCTGATGTGATCATTACACAATTTATATGTGTATTGAAATATCACATTGTACCCTATAAATATGTTTAATAATTGCCAATCATAAAATATAAAATTTAAAGAAATTCAGAACTAATCTGTGCTTCTCAAACATAACCCTTCTCTGCATAAGTGTTAGAGTGGTAGTGAAGTATAATACCTTAAAAATCCCTTTCATTGCCGATACTGTCAAAATCTGCCACCTAACAAATAGCTTTCCTCAGAATTCTCTCTCTCTTAATACTAAAAAATTTTTTTACGTTTTTCTCCTGAGAACGTCCTCTTTTTTTTAGTGTCATATTCCTTCCTATTTCTTCCCTGCACACTGCTTTAGTCTGAATCCTTGTCATAACAAAAGCTCATTTTCCCATGATCTGGATCAGCAAGACAAGGCAGCATAGCTGAGTAGTCAAGAGCATAAACTCTGGAACTGTTAAATTAATAATTTCTGGATTTAATTCCAAATCCTGTAAGTTACCAGCTATGCCTCATTTCTTCCTCTCTATAATGGATAATAGCACCTATGTCATAGGGCTATGGCAAAAGTTCTTATGTTGAAAGTGACTGAGACCCAAACTTTTCATGTAGTGGGAACCAATTAGGTATTATTTTTATTTTCCAAAGGTACCTACTAATAATAAAAGAGAAAGAAAAAATTTCAAAACATTTGCTGTGATATAGCAATATCAAATATAAAGGACACCAGACATGATATCTTTACGTCTCTGGGACCCTGTGTTAGAGTGCAAAGCATGTAATGGGATCTGAGCAGGGTTTCCTCCTTCGTCCCACAATGTAGTAAGTGAGTAATAGCTTATGCCAAGGAGATGGAGGTCAGTCTTTTGTCCTTATTCTCTTATACAGCAGGCACAGTAATTCAACAGTCTCTCCAACAATTTGGCATATCTTACCTCCTTTCCTGTATTCACATAAATACATTTGACCTCTTATTCATGTAGCAATTAGTAATCACTAATCTATCTTCTGAAAGAAACTTCAGGAAAATCCTTAGACAACTTCAGCCCTGACATTTCCAAGCTTTGTACTCACAGTATAGGAAAAACAGAAAAATTTACTTCTGCCTTCTGGCATGTTATTCAACTTATTCATTTATTAATTAATTAATTCACATACATTTATTGAGTATCTACCATGTGCAAGGCATTAAAGATACATGAAAGAGCAAAATCAACACTGTCGTTACTTTATGGAGTTGATAGGGTTTAGGACACATTTTCCCCAAACATGGTACATTGGCGTATTGAGTATTTTAAACTGAAGGAATCTGAGAAAATGGCAGAAGCAGAAAGGTCACTTAGACCTTTTCCCTGCCCTTCTTCCCAGCTGGTCATAAAACCTAGAAGGGTTTTCTGACTCTCACCTGAAGTAGGTCTTAAAATACTAATGTGAGAGGTACCCTCCCTCTTAGAACAAAAGGAAGACCCTTATCTCTGAAGACAAGGGAACACAGGGTAGAACCTGAACAAACAGTCCTTGCTAAGTTTCCCCAGTTTATTACATTACATCATACTTTTTGTCCTACTGTGTTTCTCTGTGACTAGTCACACTTCATCAAACCTACCATTAAAAACACCAAGGTTTAACAGTTTCTTCAAGTCTTCATTTCCTTGTGAAGGCTCCTGGGTCACATAAAACTTAAATAAAATGGAATGCTTTTGTTTTATTCATTTATTTTTATTTATTATTTTTCCATAGGTTATTGGGGTACAGGTGGTTTTAGCAGTGATTTGTGAGATTTTGGTGCACCCATCACCTGAGCAGTATACACTGTACCCTATTTGTAGTCTTTTATCCTTCACCACACTTCTACCTTTTCCCCCATGTTCCCAAAGTCCATTGTATCATTCTTGTGCCTTTGTATCCTCATAGTTTAGCTCCCACAAATCAGTGAGAATATATAATGTTTGGTTTTCCATTCCTGAGTTACTTCACTTAGAATAATTGTTACCAGGCCAGGCGTGGTGGCACACTCCTGTAATCCCAGCACTTTGGGAGGGTGAAGTGGGCAGATCATAAGGTCAAGAGATCGCGACCATCCTGGCCAACATGGTGAAACCCAATCTCTACTAAAATACAAAAATTAGCTGGGCGTGGTGGCGCATGCCTCTAGTCCCAGCTGCTTGGGAGGCTGAGGCAGGAGAATTGCTTGAACACCGGAGGTGGAGATTGCAGTGAACCAGGATTGTGCCACTGCACTCCAGCCTGGTGCCTGGTGACAGAGCGAGACCCTGCCTCAAAATAATAAAAAAAAAAAAAAAGAGTAACAGTCACCAGTCTCATCCAGGTCACTGTGAATGCCATTAATTCATTCCTTTTTATGGCTGAGTAGCATTTCATCATATATCTCTATATATCTCTCTATATATATCTATATATATCTCTCTCACAATTTCATCATATTTCATATCTATATTTATCTATATATATACACACACACCACAATTTCTTTATCCACTTATTGATCGATGGGCATTTGGGTTGGTTCCATGATTTTGCAGTTGTGAGTTGTGCTGCTATGAACGTGTGTGCAAGTATCTTTTTCATTTAATGACTTCTTTTCCTCTGGGTAGACACACATTAGTGGGATTGCTGGATCAAATGGTAGTTCTACTTTAGTTGTTTTAAGAATCTCCACATTGTTTTTCCTAGTGACTGTAATAGTTCACATTCCCACCAGCAGTGTAGAAGTATTCCCTGATCATTGCATCCACGTCAACACCTATTGTTTGATTTTTTATTATGGGCATTCTTGCAGGAGTAATGTGGTATCACATGGTGGTTTTCATTTGCATTTCCATGATTGTTCATGATATTGAGCATTTTTTCATATGTTTGTTGGCCATTTGTATACCTTCTTTTGAAAATTGTTTATTAATATTCTTATTCTACTTTTTGATGGCATTCCTTGTTTTTTCCTTGCTGATTTTTTGTCTGTTGTAGATTCTGGATATTAGTCCTTTGTCAGAGGTATAGATTGTGACTTTTTTTCCCCACTCTGTGGGTTGTCTGTTTACTTTGCTGATTGTTCCTTTTGCCATGCAGAAGCTCTTTAGTTTAATTAAGACCCAGCTATTTATCTTTGCTTTTATTGCATTTGCTTTTGGGTTCTTGGTCATGAAACCTTGCCTAAACCAGTGTCTAGAAGGGTTTTTCCAATGTGATTTTCTAGAAGTTTTATAGTTTCAGGTCTTAGCTTTAAGTCCTTAATCCATCTTGAGTTGATTTTTGTTTGTTTGTTTGTTTGAGCTGGATTCTCATTCTGTCACCCAGGTTGGAGTGCAGTGGTGTGATTTTGGCTCACTGCAATCTCTGCCTCTCAGGTTTAAGCAATTCTCCTGCCTCAGCCTCCTGAGTAGCTGGGATTACAGGTATCCACCACATTGCCAGGCAAATTTTTGTATTTTTTTTTTTTTGGAGAGATGGGATTTAACCATGTTGGCCAGGATAGTCTCGAACTTCTGACTGCTGGTGATTTTCCTGCCTTGGCCTCCCAAAGTTCTGGGATTTCAGGTATGAGCCCCAGTGCACAGCTTGAGTTGAATTTTGTATAAGGTGAGAGATGAGGATCCAATTTTATTCTCCTACATGTGGCTAGCCAATTAACTCAGCACCATTTGTTAAAAAGAGCGTCCTTTCCACACTTTTTGTTTTTGTTTGCTTTGTCGAAGATCAGTGTATAAGTGTTTAGATTTATTTCTGAGTTCTCTATTCTGTTCCATTGGTCTATGTGCCTGTTTTTATACCAGTACCATGTTGTTTTTATGACTATGGCCTTGTAGTATAGTTTGAAATCAGGTAGTGTGATCCCTCCAGATTTTTTTGTTGTTGTTTGTTTGTTTTTCTTAGTCTTTCTTTGGCTATGTGGGCTCTTTTTTTGGTTCCATATGCATTTTAGAATTGTTTTTCCTAATTCTGTGGAGAATGATGATGGTATTTTGATGGGGATTGAATTGAATTTATAGATTGCTTTTGGCAGTATGGTCATTTTCGCAATATTGAGTCTAACCATACATGAGAATGGGATGTGTTTCCATTTGTTTGTGTCCTCAGATTTCTTCCAGCAGTGTTTCATAGGTTTCCTTGAAGAGGTCTTTTGCCTTCTTGGTTAGGTATGTTCCAAAGTGTATGTATGTGTGTGTGTATATATATGTATATATATATATATGTATTTTTTTTTTTTTTGCAGCTATCGTAAAAGGAGTTGAGTTCTTGATCTGATTCTCAGCTTGGTAGCTGTTGGTGTATAAAAAAGCTACTGATTTGTGTACATTAATCTTGTATCCAGAAACCTTGCTGAATTCTTTTATCAGTTCTAAAAGCTTTCTGGAGGAGTCTTTAGGGTTTTCAAGGTAAACAATCATATATCATCAGCAAACAGTGACAGTTTGACTTCCTCTTTACTGATTTCGATGCCCTTTATTTCTTTCTCTTGTCTGTTTGCTCTGGCTAGAACTTCTATTACTACATTGAAGAGAAGTTTTGAGAGTGGGCATCCTTGTGTTGTTCCAGTTCTGAGAGGGAATGCTTTCAACTTTTCCCCATTCAGTATTATATTGACTGTGTGTTTGTCATAGACAGCTTTTATTCCATTGAGGTATGTCACTTTTATGCCAATTTTGCTAAGAGTTTTAATCGTAAAGGGACGCTAAATTTTGTTGAATGCTTTTTCTGCATCTGAATGCTTTTGTTTTGTATTGTTAGTCTGTCTTTTGGTATAAGAGCCAGTTATGAGTCTAGATAAAGGGGAAGACTTTTTTTCTCTCCTATGAGTTTATACTGTGGAGAAGGGGGATAATACATTAACTAAATCATCTCCCAAATAAATATATATTTACAATTTTGATTAAGAGCTGATAAGACAAAAACTATGTGATAAATAAATGTCATTATTAAGAGGACCTGAGCCGTAGATATAGTGGTAGTAGAGTCTGACCTTTAAATAGAGCTGGGAAGAAAGAATGGTCCTGGGGTCCAAGGTGAGGTTTGGTGCTCCTTTCTGGGCTATTTTGGGGTTTCCTACTGACGGAGCAATACTTAAAAGGAATAGTAGCCACATGGTGGATGGCATTCCACTTCTGCTGGTCACTGGACACTTACCCAGTACTCCCCAGTGTAGGACTTCTCTGGTACTGTGTTACAGCCCAAAGCTTATGAGGGAAAATCTGAGTAGAGCTTCCCTTTTCTTCCCCCAGTATAATATATGGGTTATGGCAAATACTGTCTTCACTACCCAAGTTAGACATATATATGAGCTGCTAGAACTGGGGGCATAAATGAGGCACAAGCGGCCTCTGGAAGTCAGACCCTACTCACAAACACTCATGCCATGTGGCTTGGTAGCAGAAAAAGAAGGAGGAATGAGTCTGCTGTACTTGGGTGCAGTGAGTAAAAGAGGAAAATAGCAGCCTCTGCTACAGTCAAATGCAGGAAGTGAAATGGAAGACAGTATGCTCACATCATCGGTGTCCCTACCTCCCTCAGAGAAACATGGCCACTTGCACCTCATCAGCCGGATTAGCCATGTCTCTGGGGAAGGGCTCTGAGAGCAATAAGTAGGAGTAGAAATGTGGGCAGTCTTCTGTATCCTAAGATGAAAGAATCTTTATTTCCTCTCTAGCAACTAGAAGTTAATAAGGTAAAGTGGGAAGGGGGTCAGGAGAGCACTCGGGTGCTAGGCAGAAGAAGCACATGAAAAAGGCTGAGATGAAGAATGTATGGACATTTAAGGAATGGAGAGAAAACCAGTGCACCTTGAGTGCAAAAAATGAGAGTGAGTGACAGTGGTGGACACAGGGCTGGAGAATAGACAGGGTTAGACCATGTGGGGCCTTCATGGCCAAGCTAAGGAGGCTCGTGTCCTATCAACAGTGGGAATCTCTGCATAGATTTAACTCAGTTTTTTCATCTTATACAAGCAGACAAAAATGTCTATGATTCATATATGCTCTTAAAGACTATTAAAAAGGCAGTAGAGGTGCAGGGCTATGGTAGCTGACTAGAAGCAGTGCTGTTTGTAGGCTTCCACCAAAAAAAAAAAAAAAAAAAACAAAAAAAAAACACACACCATAATAAGCATGTGAATACTTCACCAGCAACCAGCAACCAAGGTATCCAGGTTCTCTCATCCAAATTGACTAGAAGGCTGGTCTGGCATGACCCATGGAGAGAAGGAAGAGCAGTGAGGTGCAGCAGCCCACCTGAGAGCCACACAGGGAAGGGGAATCCCCTCTCCCCAGCCAAGGGTAGTGGTGAGCGAGTGTGCTACCCAGCCAGGAAAACTGTGCTTTTTCCACAGAACTGTGCAACCCACAGATGGAAGATCTCACTTGCAAACCCACACCACCAAGGCCTAGCATCCCAACCCTGCAACGCGTGGATTCTTACAGCCTCTCAGCTGGAATCTGCTTAAGCCTACAAAACTGCTGGGGGAGTGGTGACCAGCACCAGCTGCTGCTGCCTGCTGTCTAAGCCTTTTGAGCTCCTTGGGGAAGGCAGCAACCAGCACTGGGACCGTCTAATATGCTACGCTTCCTGGGTGGGGGAGCCTTGATAAAGGGCTAAAGGAATTGCTAACTAGAATAGAGAGTTTAGAGAGGGACATAAATGATCTGATGGAGCTGAAAAACACAGCATGAGAACTTTGTGAAGCATACACACATGTCAACAGCTGAACAGACCAAGCTGAAAAAAGGATATCAGAGTTTGAAGACCATCTAACTGAAATAAGACATGCAGACAACAATAGAGAAAAAAGAATGAAAAGGAGTGAACAAAGCCTCCAAGAAATATGGGACTATGTGAAAAGACCAAACCTACAATTAATTGTTGTACCTGAAAGTGACGGGGAGAATGGAACCAAGTTGGAAAACACACTTCGAGGTATTATCCAGGAGAACTTCCCCACCCTAGCAAGACAGGCCAGCATGCAAATTCATGAAAATGAGGAACTCCTCTCTAACTTATTTTTTGAAGCCATCTTCATCTTGATACCAAAAATAGGAAGAGACACAACAAAAAAGGAAACTTAAGACCAACATCCCTGATGAATGTCTACACAAAAATCCTCAATAAAATACTGGCAAACTCAATTCAGCCGCACATAAAAACTTATCCACTATGATCAAGTCAGCTTACTCTCTGGGATGCAAGGCTGGTTCAATATATGCAAATCAATAAATGCAATCCATCACATAAACAGAACAAAAGACGAAAACCACATGATTATCTCAATAGATGTAGAAAAGACCTTCGATAAAATTCAACATCCCTTTGTTCATGTTTCTCAATAAGCTAGGTATTGATGAAACATATCTCAAAATAATCAGAGCTATTTATGACAAACCCACAGCCAATATCATACTGAATGGGCAAAAGCGGGAATCATTCCTTTTGAAAACTGGTGGAAAACAAGGATGCCCTCTCTTACCACTCCTATTCAACATAATATTGTAAGTTCTGGCCAGGGCAATCAGGCAAAAGAAAGAAATAAAGGGTATTCAAATAGGAAGAGAGGAAGTCAAGTTGTCTTTGTTAACAGACAACATAATTTTATATTTAGAAAACCCCATCATCTCAGCCCAAAAACTTCTTGAACTGATAAGTAACTTCAGCAAAGTCTCAGGATACAAAATTAATGTGCAAAAATCACAGGCATTCCTTCACACCAACAATAGGCAAGAAGAGAGCCAAATCATGAATGAATTCACATTCATGATTGGTACCAAGAGAATGAAATACCTAGGAATACAGCTAACAAGGGATATGAAGGATCTCTTCAAGGAGAACTACAAACCACTGCAGAACACAAACAAATGGAAAGCATTCCATCCTCATGGATAGGAAGAATCAATATTGTGAAAATGGCCATACTGCCCAAAGTAATTTATAGATTCAGTGCTATTCCCATCAAACTAACATTGAAATTCTTCACAGAATTAGAAAAAAAAAAGTCAGATTTCATGTGGAATCAAAGAAGACCCTGTACAGCCAAGACAACCCTAAGCAATAAGACAAAGATGGAGGCATCAAGCTACCTGACTTCAAACTATACCACAAGGCTACAGTAATCAAAACAGAATGGTACCAGTACCAAAACAGACATATAAATCAATGGAGCAGAACAGAGGCCTCAGAAATAACATCACACATCTACAACCATCTGATCTTTGACAAACCTGACAAAAACAAGCCATAGGGAAAGGATCTTCTAATTAGTAAGTGGTGCTGGGAAAACTGGCTAGCCATATGCAGAAAACAGAAGCTGGACCCCTTCCTTACACCTCATACAAAAATTAACACAAGATGGATTAAAGACTTAAATGTGAAACCCAAACCATAAAGACCCTAGAAGAAAAGCTAGGCAAGACCATTCAGGACATGGGCATGGGTGGACAAAGACTTCATGATGAAAATGCCAAAAGCAATTGCAACAAAAGTCACAATTGACAAATGAGATCTAGTTAAACTAAAGAGCTTCTGTACAACAAAATAAATTGTTATCAGAGTGAACAGGCAGCCTACATAATGGGAGAAAATTTTTGCAATCTACCCATCTGACAAGGGTCTAATAACCAGAATTTACAAGGAACTTTACAAGAAAAAGACAAACAACTCCATCAAAAAGTACTGACACTTCTCAAAAGAAGACATTTATGCGGCCAACAAACATATGAAAAAAAGCTCAACATCACTGAGCATCAGAGAAATGCAAATTAAAACCACAGTGGGATACCATTTCAAGCCAGTCAGAATGGTGATGATTAAAAAGGAAACAAGAGATGCTGGCAAGGATGTGGAAAAATAGAAATGCTTTTGCACTGTTGCTGGGAATGTAAATTAGTTCAGCTATTGTGGAAGAAAGTATGGCAATTCCTCAAAGAGCTAGAACCAGAAATACCATTTGACCCAGCAATCCCATTACTGGGTATATACCCAAAGGAATATAAATCAGTCTACTATAAAGACACATGCACACATATGTTTATTGCAGCGCTATTTACAATAGCAAAGATGAAACCAAGCCCAATGCCCATCAGTGATAGACTGGATAAAGAAAATGTGGTGCATATACATCATGGAATACTATGCAACCATAAAAGGGAATGAGATCATGTCCTTTGCAGGGACATGGATGAAGCTGGAAGCCATCATTCTCAGCAAACTGACACAAGAACAGAAAACCAAATACTGCATCTTCTCACTCATAAGTGGAAGTTAAACGAGAATACATGGACATGGAAGGGAAACAACATACACTAAGGTCTGTTGAAGGGTAGTGGATGAGGGGAGGGAACTTAGAGGATGGGTCAATAGGTACGGCAAACCACCATGGCACACGTATACCCATGTAGCATGTTCTGCACATGTATCTGGGTTTTCTTTTCTTTTACTTTTTCTTTCTTTTTTTTTTTTTTTTAGAAGAAATTAGAAAAAAAAAAAAGGTAATAGAGCTAGGATGACCACATGTCCTAGTTTGCCTGGGAACAGTCAAGGTTTCTGCCTGTTTTCCTAGCTTGAAAATATCTTGGTTTGGACGATAAGTTGTGTGGCCACTACGTGTGCCTCAGTGTAGTGATTGAAAACCTTTTAGGTTGTGGCCTTTATATCTGGAACTACGTTGACTGAGTCAATATCCATCTCTGACATTTCTTAGTGGTGTGACCTTGGGCAACCATTCTGTTCTTTAGTTACATCATCTCTAAAATGAGTTAATACTAAACCAACATTTACAGTTGTATAAAAATTGAATTATTGATATATAGAAAACAGTTCGTGGAATACCATAGGTGTTTAATAAATGTTAACTATCATTATATTTGTGGCACGTTTCTTTACTTTCTCTGATTCTAATGGTGTTTTGAATAAGTATTTAGAAAATCTTATTGCATTCCACTGAGTTTGCATTTTACAGTGGAGTGGCAGGGTTGGTTCAGATGCCCCATGGTTGTAATGTGGGACGTCGATTAATAGAAGCCATACCACTTCAGGGCATGCTGGGTGTCAGGCCCTGTGCTAAGTAGTTTACAGAGGACTTTTCTACTTACTCTTCCCCAACAATCTCTGAGGGGTAATGCATCATGGGTCTGGTTTCTAGATGGGAAGCTGGGTTCAGGGAGGTTAAGAATTTCTCCAGTTGAACAAAGTGGCAAAGTAGAGATTTGATTCCATCTTTTGGATCTATGATCTAGACTCAAAACCATTACATTCCATGCCCCTCTGATGCCAACTTTAGAGGCAAGGCAGTGTTTAGCTCTTCATAGGAGCCAACCAACACTCCTAATCCAGTTGTCCAAACTTCCCCACATTCAGACATATTTATATTTTTAGTCTGTAACATTTCCTGGGGCAAGAAGGGAGAAATACATTAAGTCTGCTATTCACTATTTTACAGTAGGAAAGGCCTACCTTAACTGACTAAAAACTGCTTACTTTTACTTTCCTAAGTGGTCTTCTTGTCCTTTTTAATGAGAATTTGCTGAACCAGTTTGAGCTCTGTTTATGCAGAATGGTCACAAGGTTATTGGTTTTGAGCATATCCTCTGTCGACCTCCTCCTTTCCTTACTGAAGTGCCGAAGCCTTTTCCTTCTGTCCTTACATGCCAGTCCCAGATAATCAGTTCTATTTGTGTTCATGTTGGGAGTATAAAGTTTGTAATTTATGAAGTACCAGACTGAACAGATGCACTTTATGTTTTATACTTGAAAGCTTATGTATATGAGAGTATTAAAAGGTTATGTCTTATGAACTCAGCTTGAGAATCACAAAATCACATTTCTTTTGCAGCAGCTCTTTAATCTATTTCCACTGAATACTGATGTCATTGTCCTTGGATCCAAGCAGACCTGGGGTGAACCCTTGGTTCTGCCATTTACTTACTGTGTGTACTTTGGCAAGCCTTCTACTCTCCAAGCCCTGATTTCTCCATCTGCTCACCTGCAAATGGGAAAGGGATGCCTTCTACCTGTGAAATATCATTTAAAGCCACATCATAGCCACTCTATCAGTAGCCCTGAGCTGTTGGGTAGGAGAACTGGGAAGCTAACTCAGAGTTTCTGTTTCCATGTCCAGAAGTAGCTGGTACAAAGAGCATGGGTTTTACAAGACCAACCTAAATTTGGAATCCATCCCTAGCATTTTTTTAGCTTTTTGTAACCATTCCAAGTCAATTCCTTAGTGTAAAATCTCCATTCAAATACATTAGTCTTAAGAATAATGTTCCCCAAAATACGTCCACATCTTCATTCCTAAAACCTGTGAATATGTTAACTTACATGGCAAAAGCAACTTTGCAGACATGATTAAGGGAAGGATCTTGAGATGGGAAGATCATTGTGAATTATTCTGTTGGGTCTGATAGAATCACAAGGGTTCTTATAAGAAGGGGGTGGGGAGGTCAGGGTCAGAAGAGAGGGTGTGATAATGGAAGCAGAAATTAGAGTGCTGCATGGAAGGGGCATGAGCCAAGGAATGCAGGTGGAAAATACAAGGAAACAAATCCTCCCTGGGGCTTCCTGAAGGAAAACAACTCTGCTGATACCTTAAGACTTCTGACTCCAGAGCTGTAAGACAAACAGTCTGTGCTGTTTTAAGCCACTAAGTTACAGCAGCAATAGGAAACTAATACAGGACATTTATAATAATGATAATGTTGATAATGACAGTCATAACTGATAATAATACTTCATATGGTATATATGTTCCAGGAATTTTTCTAAGCTGTGTAGATACATGTTTTACATATTATACACTATATATTATACATATTTATGTTTTATATATTTATATTTCACTTTGATATATATTTCCTATGTGTGCATATATATATGTATATATATTTATGCAATTCTCATAACAATTTTCACAAAACAAACATTTTGCAGATGAGAAAACAGGCACAGAGAGGCTAAGTAACATTCTCAAGGCCACACAGCCAGGAATGGACAAAGCTGACATTTGAATCTGGTCAATGTATAAAGCACTACAGAAGGCCTGGCACATAGTACTTCCCAATAAATGGAGGGCACCATTATTGTTATTCCTACTACATGACATTGCTTCTAAATCTGTAAGAATGTTCATATTGCAGCAATGACTGGCTATGCTGAAGCTTTCTTTCCATGCTTACAGACACAGGCTCAAGAGCTATGCACCTTTCTGATTCTAGGCTCAGATGAAACCTGTCCTGCCCTTTTCTCTGTGAGGGCCCACCTAGAATAGAGGAGACGTGGGAAGAGTGTTGCTGTCATCCTATGCTGGCTATTGTACTGTACTTTTATTCCTACCTCTGCATTCTTCCTCTTTGGAAACCACAAATTACCCAGCAGAGTCCTAGTGACAGAATGATGGAACTGGGCTGGTGCCTGCAGCTGGGCTAAGTCAATAAAGGTGATAATGAACACTAAGCAGAATTTGAAGAATGACTTGGAAAATTGCTGCTATTGATATTTCTGGCAGCCATCTGCTGTAAAACCAGACTGAAGTGGGTTGTTCCACATGGCAAATTCCTTTGAGACAAATGATGGCAGTAATGATGAGAGTTCATATTTGTGCAGCTTCTAAAAGTGTTTTAATATATATTACCTAATTTTGTTTCTCAAAAACCCAGTGAAGTAGGACCTATGTCATGAATTTTTTTAAAAAGATTGGTTAATTTCATTGACCCTGACTGCCTGGCCTGGTTGTGGCTGCAGGAATAGCGTGAGTAATTTTTGAATTTTTAAGTGAGGACATACTTTGGGTAACCTTGTCAATGTGCTTGGCTTGGGACTATGTGGCCAGCAGATGTTCCCTTAACTCCTAACCAAGTTAGAGGCCAAGGTGGCTTTGGTTCCACTTCTGACAACTCAGGTCAGAGCAGAACAGAACTGTGTTTATTGGAAATTGTTCCTTCTCGTAAAATTAGATACCAGCATCCTCCTCTGCACCTTTAACTTCCTCTTACTGCTCAGCTTACTTGTGCTGGCTCCGTGTTCAAGTCCTCCACTGCACATAGCTGTGGATGCCCTACACCCTTCACAGTCCTCCCACTGTTGGCTTTGTGCCCTGGCTGCCTCACCAGCTTCCAGATCTGTGCTCCACATGTAGTGGATACATGATAAACATTTTTTGAATGACCAAATGGTCTGAAAGAAGAAAGCTCCAGAGACACAGTTTTCTATTTATGATCCTGTTTAACATTTTTATGGAGAGCTGTTTTCAAATCACTACCCCTTTGTTTTAGTCCTGACTTGTAAAGTTTTATTTCACAGTTACATAAGAAACTTGGATTATTTATCAGCCTCATGACAGAGACACGATGTTCATCCTTTTAATATCATAGCTTGTTATAAGAGAAGGAAATCATAGCACTCAGGTTAGAAAACAAGCTCAGAAAAGGCAAGTTCAAGGTCGCACAATTAGTTATTGGTAGAGCCAGGATAAGAAGTAATACATATTTCTTAGACAAAAAAGAAACTACTTTCACAGATCATATACTCACACATGATTTTGTTTAATCCTCAGCAAGGCTGTGAAGCTTAGAAAGGTTAAGTAACTTGTCTACAATGCACACTGCATAAGAGGAAGACGAAATGGGAACTAGACTTGGGCCTTCTTGAGCTCGGAGTCTCGTTCTTTGGGCAACCAGCTCTACTGACTTTTCCCCTGGCTTTCAATTACGTATAATTTGTTCTCGTTTCCCCCTACATCTTTAGGAATTGCTCTTTAAATTACACATCATGTTGTCACAGAACCACTGTCTTACTGTTTTTGTAAAAATAAATATGATTTCTAGCTAGCCAATATGATTTTGAGCTACTTCCCCCCTGTGTATTCAGAAGTTTAAAATAAATTGTCAAAATATTTGTCTGAGGTAATAAATAGAGTGAGTTTTGAAAACTTCTACTCTCAGAGCCTTGCTACACTTGTTATCACTTGCTAGTTTATCTGTTTGTTTTGTACTTTACATTATGGAAAACACTTTCTTACATATTGCTCTCTTGGATCCTTGTAACAACTCTTAGAGGTAGGTATCATCTTATTATTCCTGTTGTCCAGATAATAACACTGAGGTCCAAAGAACTTCATTGGCCAAGGTCACAGTGCCTAAGGTCATGATGCCAGGAAAGTGCAGGGCCAGGACCTGCTATATCAGAGTTCCACTCTCCATCCCTCCCTGGGATGCCTGTGTTTCTGCATTGGCTCCTGATGCAGGTGTGTACAAGGAAGGGTAGCAAGGGTACATTCTAGGTATGGAGAAATGGTATGTACATGCCAGGAATCTGCATCTTGGTGCCTTGATTTACCCCAATGTGGATAGAAGAGATGCTGTATTCTCCCCAAGCCCTTTAAGAAACACCGTAGCACAGTGCTCCACAAAGGGTACTGGGTGGGTGGGGATATTAGTCACAGCTTGGGTTGTCATAACAAAATCCCACAGACCAGATGACATAAACAAAAGAAATGCATTTTCTTGGGGGAGGATCCAAGATGGCGGATTAGACATAACTCCAGTGCACAACACCCAGCTAAAGAGACGCAGAAACCCAGAGATCTCCTAGCTCCAACTGAGGTACCAGGTGCATTTCAACAGGTCTGGTCCGAGGGTGAGCAAAGCCCACTCAGGGCAGACTGAGGCGGGGAGGGGTGCTGCTTCACCCAGAAAGTGCATCTGACTGGCCAGTCAGAGGCTCCACCTCTGGTTCTCTGGTCCAGATACAGTGCTTCCCCCAAAGCCTCAGCAATACACAGAACAGGGAATCTTTGCCAGTCAAGCGCTGGGAATTACAAGTGCGGAGTTGAATAAGAGTCTGCAGACTAAGCTATCGCCCCCTCTGCCTGCCTGGAGAGAGAGGGAGCTATAAGTGGGAGCAGCTGGGCGGCCCGGGAGAAAGAGAAAGCTGAAAGGGGGAGACTGCAGGGTGTGGCTGGGCGGGTCACTAACCTCCCCCACAAACGCCAGAAGGCTGAAGCTCTGACTCTAGTGGGTTGCATAGCCAGTGCCACAGTCTGAGAGGAATCCTGAATGATCTAGCCCAGTGGAGGAAGGGCACAACCCAAAACTAAAGGGGTGGGACTGGGCTACATGTTTTAACAAAAAACACAGGAAGCCTATGTAGCAACGGGACTGCGTTCTCCACAACCCAGCAGCACCTACAGGTCAGTGGAAGAGGCGGGCCTAATCTCCCAGCATAAACAAAAAAGACACAGGAAGCTTCCCTAGTAACCTGGAGTCCCTAGAAACCCAGTAGCGCCCCCACAGGCAGACAAGTGACCTCATCAAACCGCTCTGACACCACAGCCAGATAAATCCACAAAGATGGAAAAAAACCAGTGCAAAAAAGGTGAAACCACCAAAGACCAGAACACCTCTTCTCCTTCAAGGGATCACAACTTCTCAATAACACAGGATCACAACTTGACCAAGAAGGAGTGTGAAGAATTGATGGAAACAGGATTCAGAAGGTGGATAATAAACTCTCAGAGTTAAAGGAACACGTTCTAACTCAATGCAAAGAAACCAAAAACCTTGAAAAAAGGTTAGACGAAATGCTAACTGGAATAACCAGCTTATAGAAGAACATAAATGATTTGATAGAGTTGAAGAACACAGCATGAGAACTACGTGAAGCAAACACAAGTTTTAATAGCTGAATCGATCAAGCAGAAGAGAGGATATCAGAGATTGAAGATCAACTCAATGAAGTAAAAAGAGAAGTCAATACAAGAGAAAAAAATAGTGAAAAGAAACGAACAAAGCCTCCAAGAAATATGGGATTATGTGAAAAAACCTAATCTACACTTGATCAGTGTACCTAAATATGACAGGGAGAATGAATCCAAGCTGGAAAACACACTCCAGGATATTATCCGGGAGAACTTCCCAAGCCTAGCAAGACAGTCCAAATTTCAAATTCAAGAAATACAGAGAACTCCACAAAGATATTCCTCAAGAAGAGCAACCCCAAGGTACATAATTGTCAGATTCACCAGGGTCAAAATGAAGGAAAAAATGCTAAGGGCAGCCAGAGAGAAACGTCAGGTCACCCACAGAGGGAAGCCAGTCGGACTCACAGCAGATCTCTCGGCAGAAACCCTACAAGCCAGAAGAGAGTGGGGGCCAATATTCAACATCCTTAAAGAAAAGAACTTTCAACCCAGAATCTCATATCCAGCCAAACTAAGCTTCATAAGTGAAGGAGAAATAAAATCCTTCACAGACAAGCAATTATTGACAGATTTTTTCACCTCCAGACCTGCCCTACAAGAGCTCCTGAAAGAAACGCTAAGCATGGAAGGGAACAAGTACCAGTCACTGCAAAAGCAAACCAGTTGGCAAAGACCAAAAAGGCAATGAAGAAAATGAGTCAACTAATGAGAAAGAAAACCAGCCAGTGATAAAATGGCAGGATCAAATTTACATATAACAATCTTATTGAATGTAAATGGCCCAAACGCCCCAATCAAAAGACACAGACTGGCAAAAAAATTTTTGCAATCTACCCATCTGACAAAGGGCTGATATCCAGAATCTACAAAGAACTAAAACAGATATACAGGAAAGAAACAAACAACCCCATTCAAGAGTGGACGAGGGATATGAACAGATACTTTTCAAAAGAGGACATATATGAGGCCAACAGACGTAAGAGGAAATGCTCATCATCACTGGTCATTGGAGAGATGCAAATCAAAACCACACTGAGATATCATCTCACACCAGTTAGAATGGCAATCATTAAAAAATCGGAAGACAACAGATGCTGGAAAGAATGTGGAGAAATAGGAACACTCTTGCACGGTTGGTGGGAGTGTGAGTTGGTTCAGCCATTGTGGAGGACAGTGTGGCGATTTCTCAAGGATCTAGAAATAGAAATTCCCTTTGACCCAGCAATCCCACTATTGGGTATATACTCAAAGAACTACAAATCATTCTACTATAAAGACACATGCACACGTATGTTCATTGCAGCCCTGTGTACAATAGCAAAGACCTGGAACCAACCCAAATGCCCATCAATGATAGACTGGACAAAGAAAATGTGGTACATATACACTGTAGAATACTATGCAGCCATAAAAAACGATGAGTTCGTGTCCTTTGTAGGGACTTGGATGAATCTGGAAACCATCATTCTCAGCAAACTGACCCAAGAACAGAAAGCCAAGCACCATATGTTCTCACTCATAGGTGGGTGTTGAACAACGAGAACACGTGGACTCAGGGAGAGGAGCATCACACACAGGGGACAGTTGAGGGGGGTAGGGGAGAGACAATGGGGGTAGGAAGGGGGGGTGGGGAGGGATAACATGGGGAGAAATGCCAGATATAGTATGCACCTAAAGTAAAATAAAATTTAAAAAAAAAGAAAAAAAAAGAAAAAAGAAATGCATTTTCTCATAATTCTGGAGGCTGGAAGTCCTAGATCAAAGTGTTGGCAAGTTTAATTTTTCCTGAGGCCTCTCTGCTTCACTTGAAGATGACTGCCTTCTCATTATGTCTTTACATGGTCTTTCTCTGTGCATGTACACTTGTCTCTTCTTCATCTTATAAGGACATCAGTGCTAGCTCCAAATACAGGCACATTCTGGCTTAGGGCTCACCAGAATGAGCAGTGAATTTTGAGGATACACAGTCAGTCCATAACAGTGGCCACACATAGTTGAAATGCGTAATGTTCAGAAAGAGTACATCCTTCTTTGTCAACGCCTGTTTAAACATCTACAGCTGCCAAATTTATGGGCTCGGATAGTTGTTTTTGAAGCTTCTAAGTCACATTGCTTTTCCTCCCCAAATATTGTGCTTAAAAGCTTACTGTTTTCAAATTGAAATGAGAGAGCAAGAAGAAAGAAATGTTGCCATAAATCTCAAAGCAAAGGAAAAAAACGTCTGTGGAGAAATGAAAATAAGTAAACTGAGAATTCTCTGAGAGCTGGAAAAATCAATTGTTACCACATCGTCCCTGACAGTGATCTAGTTGAGATCAATTCAGTTAAAGTTAATAACACCTGCATGAGTTCCACTATAGCAGATTGTCAATTTTATTACCAGGCCTTTGAGCTATGTGCCAACTTCCAAGATGAATATAAATGAATGCTGAGATTTCAACCATTACAAGCAAATTTGTTAAAAAAAAACAGTTCTCAAGTTCTTAAACTGCCCAAGACAGTAGTCAGCTTCATGAGTCAAATCGCTCCCAGAGGCAGCTTATTAAAGTCCACATAGGATGTACTGCTTCCCCAGAGGTTAAACACACAGCATGGAAGGAGCCCTCATGGGCACTGTCTGACTTTGATGAATAACTCTAGCATGATTTCACTGTCTTCTTCTTTTATTTTATGGGCTTAGATAAGTTGTTTTTGAGGCTTCTAAGTCACATTGCTTTTCCTACCTAAATATTGTGCTTAGACGTTTACTAAGGACATGTTCCAAGTGGCAGAACTTTTGTTGACCCTATTTGGGCAGGTGTTTTAGTTATGCTCTTGTATCCAAAGTTTTAGGCCAATGTTCCAGATCAGGCTCCCACACACATGGGGAAGGGAAGGGTCCTAACTTTTGTTCATTTCTTACTATACATAGACGGCTAATTGCTTAACAAAATTCATATTCTCTTCTTGAGAAACAGACTGCACTTTCCAGCTTCCTTTGTAGTTTGTAGGCCTGCAACTGAGTTTTAGCCAATGTATTGTACCCATAGGGTTGCCAGATAAAATACAGAATACCCAGTTAAATTTAAGTTTTAGATAAATAACATATTTCTAGCATAAGTATGTCCCAATTACTGCATGAGATATACTTATACTAAAAAGAAATTTTGTTGCTTATCTGGAATTCTGTATTAATTGGACAAAATACAGAATGCCTGTACTGCATTTCTATTTGCTAAATCTGACAGTCCCAAATAGGAGTAAAAGTAACAGGCTGTACTCCCAGGCATGGCCCATGGAAACTTTCTCATGCACATGGTGCACGCCTGTAGTCCCAGCTACTCAGGAGGCTGAGGCAGGAGGATCGTTTGAACCCAGGAAGTAGAGGTTTCAGTGATCTGAGATTGCACCACTGCACTCAAGCCTAGGCAAAATAGACAGACTCTGCCTCAAAAAATTAATTAATTAAATAACTCAAAAAGTATAATTGGATTGTTTGTAACACAAAGAATGCTTGAAAGGTTGGATAACCCATCTTCCATAATGTGATTATTATGCAATGCGTTGAGTGCTTACATAAAAACATTTCATTTACCCCACTCCTATATATACCTACACTGTACCCACAAAAATTAAACATTAAAAAACCCAAATTGAGGTGAAAATAAAAATAAAATACAAGAAAACAGCAGACTTGAATAACAGTATAGGCCAAATGGGCCTAACAGACATACACAGACCATTCCATCTAACAGCAGCAGAATACACATTCTTCTCAAGGACACATGAAAAACTTGTCCAGGATGGATTATTTGTTGGGACACAAAACAAATCTTGAAAAAACATAAGAAGATTAAAATCGTATCAAGTATTTTTTTTCTAACCACAATGATATGAAACTAGAAATAAATAAAAAGAATCTTAGAAAATTCACAAATATGTGGAAATTAAATAATACACTCCTGAACCACCAAGAGGTCAAAGAAGAAACCAAAAGGGAAAGAAAAATTATCTTGAGACAAATTAAGAGTGAACCACAACATACCAAAACGAATGAGAAAGATGCAAAAATAAAAAAATACTAGCAAACTGTCTTCAACAGCACATTAAAAAGATCAAATGCCATAATCTAGTGGCATTCATCACTAGGATGTAAGGATGTTTTAATACATGCAAATCGATCAATGTGACACCACATGTAAACAGAACAAATTATAAAAATCTTATAATTATCTTAACAGATGCGGAAGTATTTGACAAAATTCAACATCTTTTTTATGATAAAAATCTTCAACAAATTAGGTATAGAAAGACTATACTTCATCATAAGGAAGGTCATATATGACAAACCCTCAGCTAACATCATCATCAATGGTGAAAACTGAAAAGCTTTTCCTCAAAGATCAGGAACAAGACAAGGATACCCAGTCTCAGAACTTCTCTTCAACATAGTATTGGAAGTCGTAGCCAGAGCTAGCCTATAAAAGAAAAAAGAAAGAAAAGGCATCCAAATCAGAAAGGAAGAAGCTAAACTGTCTCTGTTTAAGGTAACATAATTTTATATATAGAAAAGCCTAAAGACTCTACCAAAGCCTGTTAGAATTGATAAACAAATTTAGTAAATTGTCAAAATAAAAAATCAACACACAAGTATCATTTGCATTTCTACATACTAACAATATACTATCCAAAAAATAAAGAAAATAATTCAATTTCCAGTAGAATTAAAAACAATAAGATACTTAGGAATAAATTTAACCAAGGAAGTGAAATATTTATAACATATACACTGAAAATATTTACACTGAAAACTATAACATTGATGAAAGAAATTGAAGAAGTCACAAATGAAAAGATATCTTGCATTCATTGAGTGGAAGAAGTAATATTGTTAAAATGTGCATACTACTCAAAACAACCTACAAATTCAGCTCAATACCTATAAAAATTCTGATGACGTTTATCACAGAAATAGAAAAAACAACTCTGAAATTCTTATGGAATCACAAAAGGCCCTGAATAGCCAAAGTACTCTTCAAAAGGAAGAGCAAATTTAGAAGGCATCACATTACCTGACTTCAAAATCTACTACAAAGGCATAGTAATCAAACAGTATGGCACTGGCATGAAAACAGATTCACAGAATTACAAATAATCCCAGAAATTAACTCACACCATATGCATTAACTAGTCTTTGACAAGGGTGCCAAGAATGCACAGTGAGGAAAGGATAGTTTCTTCAATAAGTGGCATTGCGAAAACTAGATATCAACATGTAAAAGAGTGGAATTGGACCCTTATCTTACACCATATACAGAAGTTTACTAGAAATTAATGAAAGACTTAAACATAGCACCTGAAACTGTAAAGAAAATATGGAGAAAATATTTTCTAGTTTCTTCTAGTAAAGAAACTAGAAGAAAATATGGAGAAATCTCCTTGACATTGATCTTAACAATGTTTTTTTTTTTTAATTTTTTGATGTAACACCCAAAGCAAAGTCAACAAAGACAAAAATAAACAAATGGAATACATCAAACTAAAAAGCTTCTGCATAGCAAATAAAATAATAAACATAATGAAAAGGCAATCTACAGATTCGGAGAAAACATTTACACACTATCTGATCTATTAACATCTTATCCGTTAAGAGGTTAATATCCAAAATATGTAAAGAACTCATACAACTCAATAACAAAAAAGATAACTTAATTAAAAAATTGCCAGCTGGGCGCAGTGGCTCACGCCTGTAATCCCACCACTTTGGGAGGCCAAAGCAGGTGGGTCACTTAAGGTCAGGAGTTGGAGACCAGTCTGACCAACATGTCCAAACCCCTTCTCTACTACAAATACAAAATTAGCTAGGCATGGTTGTGCATGCCTGTAATCCCAGCCATTTGGGAGGCTGAGGTAGAAGAATCCCTTGAGCTGGGGAGGCAGAGGTTGCAGTGAGCTGACATCGTGCCACTGAACTCCAGCCTGGGCAACAAGAGTGAAATGACATCTCAATAATAACAAAAATTAAAATAAAAAAATGCCAAAGGACCAGAATAGGTGTTTTCATAAGGAAGACATACAAATGACCAAGAAGTCTGTGAAAAGTTACTCGATGTCACTAATCTTCAGGGAAATGCATATCAAAACCACAGCAAGATTTCACCTCACACTCGTTAGGATGTCTGTTATAAAAACCAAAAGTCAACGAGTGCTGGTGTTGGTGGAAATGTAAATTAGTACAGCCATTATGGAAAAAGTATGGAGGTTCCTCAAAAAATTAAAATGAGAACTAATCACAAGATCCCACAATCCATCCTTTGAAAATACATCCAAAGGAAATAACATCAGCATCTGAAAGAGATATATACACTCTCATGTTTATTGCAGCATTATTCAGAATAGCTGAGTAATGGAAACAACTTAAGTGTTCATCAATGGAGGAATGGATAAGGAAAATATTGTATATAAAATGGCACATTATTTAGCCTTAAAAAGAAGTCCTAACATTTTAACAATATGAATCAATTTAAAGGACATTATACCAAGTGAAATAAGCCAGATACAGAAAGACAAATACTGCATGATCTCACTTAAATGTAGAATGTAAAAAATTTGAACTTATAGAAGCGGGGAGTAGAATGGTGGTTACCAAGGGACGCAGGCTGAGGAAAATGGGGAGATGTTTAAAGAATCCAGACTTCCAGTTATAAGATGTATAAACTTTAGGGATCTAATATACAGCATGATGACTATATTGTTTACTTGAAATTTGCTAATAGAGCAGATGTTAAGTGTCCTTATTGCCCTTCACACACAACTGGCAACTATGTGTGCTGAAGGATTTATTATTTAATTTGATCGTGGTAATCATTACATAGAATATACATACATCAAGTATATCTTGAATATATGCAAATTTTTATCAGTTATACCTCACCAAAGCTAGAACACAAAAAAGTTGTGGAAAAAAATAGAATTTTGCCAAAGAGGAAAGTGGTGTGTGGAGAGAGATGTGCAAAGGATACCAGAAAAGGAAGTGTAAAATGTTTAACACAAAGCATAGAGTGAACAGGGCCATCGGGCAGTATGTTAGGTGTTTTGCTAATTAATATTCTGGACGTTTTTACCCTTTGAAGGCCGTAATGATTTCAAACAGAAGCCATCATGACCATTGTGAAACCATCCCTGACTTACCCAGGCAGAGTTAAGGAGGCCTTTTCCTGTGCCTTCACTGAATGTTCTACAAACCTTTTCTACAGCAACTGTCTTACAGGTTGTCTTTGTAACCAGAAAGCAGAAGAGCACGTGGGAGTTGAAGTCAGACAGAAAAGAGTTCAAATGCCCATTTCAGCATTTAGCAGCCTTTGTTTCCTTGGGAAAACAACTTAATCTGCAGAATTTACTCATTGCCACAGTGTAAAGTCAGAGTGAAGATTAAATGACATACTGCAGAGTGCTTGACACTTAGTAGGCCTTCGGTAAATGGGGGCTATTCTGGTTTGCAATCTCATCTCCCTAGGTGGCTGAATTTGTTGGGACAAGTACAGTCTCATTGCATGTTGATAGTCCACCTCTATTAAGTATCTGTCACAAAGGATATGCACAGTGTTGCTTGTGGAATGACTCCATAAATCAGATTCAGAGTTTAGAAAGATCAGTTATGGCTTTGGATAATAGATTTTGGGGATATAAATTTAGAAGTTAGTTTACCCAGAAAAAAAAGAAAAAAAAAATCACACTTTATTTTAAGCAAAAAGACTAGTTTGCTAATTTTATATGTCAACTTGGCTAAGCTATGATGCCTGGATATTTGGTCAAACACTGGTCTAGATGTTGCTGTGAAGATATTTTTTAGATGTGATTAACATTTAAATCAGTAGATATTGAATAAAGCAGATTACCCATAATGTGGGTAGATCTCATCCCATCAGTTGAAGGTGTTAAGAGAAGAAGACTGAGGTCCCCCGAGGAAGCAGACAATCTGCCCCTAGCCCACCTTCAGACTTGAGCTGCAACATTAAGTCTTCTTTGGGTCTCCAGCCCATCTACCTGCCCCACGTATTTTAGACTTGCTAGCCCACACAATCACACGAGCCAATTCCTTAAAATAAGTCTTTCTCTCTATGTATGTGCACATCATTTATGTACATCCGATTGGTTCTGTTCCTCTGAAGAACTCTGGCTAATGCAGATATTATTACCCCATTTACAGATGAAGAAACAGAAGTTTCAGGTCCCTTGGCTAACAAAGAGTAGAGCTTACATCTCAAAGTTGTTTCTTTCTGATTTCAAATCTAGGACATATCACTGATTCTTATATGATGCTCCCTTCCCTCCTCCACTTAGTTTTGGAAGAAATAAAAAGAAGGGAGAAGTTAATAAAGGAACATAATGAAGGGAAGGGCCGGCAGGACTCATCTCTGAACTAGACAGAAGACAGACCAAAATCAGCAAGCAGTGCTGAAGGCAGCTTCCATTGCCCTTGCTGCTCATTTGTGCAAGATGCTCCCACCAGTGCTGATGTCATTTGGCTCTGTGTCCCCACCCAAATGTAATCTCAAATTGTAATCCTCATGTGTTGGGGCAGGGGCCTGTTGGGAGGTGACTGAATTGTGGGGGTGGACTTCCGTCTTGCTGTTCTCGTGATAGTGAGTGAGTTCTCACGAGATCTGGTTGTTTGAAAGTGTATGGCACTTCTCCCTTCATCCTGTGTCTCCTGCTCCACATGGTAAGACATGCTTGCTTTCCCTTTGCCTTCCGCCATGATTGAAATTTTCCTGCAGCTTCCCAGTCATGCTTTCTGTTAAGCCTGCAAAACTGTGAGTCAAGTAAACCTTTTTTCTTCATAAATTATCCAGTCTTAGGTAGTTCTTTATAGCAGTGTGAACACGGATTATTACAAGCACCATGACAGTTTGCAAATGCCATGGCAATGCCCAGAAATTACTACCCATATCCATGGCAACAACCAGAAGTTACCATACATTTTCCACCAATTTCTGAATATCCTGCCCCTTTATTTGCATGTCATCAAACGTGTGTTTAAATACAACTGCCAACCACCCATAGGCTGCTACTCTCAGCACACTGCCTATGGGTTTGCCCTGCTCTGCAAGGAGCAGTCACAGAGCTGTAACACTGCCACTTCAATAAAGCTGCTTTGTTCTACCACCTGCTCCCTGCTGAATTATTTCCTAAACAAAGCCAAGGACTTGTCCTGCATTATTAGTAGAGAAGGAGAAAGAATCATGAGGTAAAAGAAAGAGGGTAGGGAGTACAGACAGCCTTAACATGAGCAACCTCAGTTTCCTAAAGATGTTGAAGTCATCTGCCTGGCCTTCTAGGGTGATTACAATTTGGCATGTCCATTGCACATTACATGGAGATTCATAGGTCCTCTTTAATCTTATAGACACAGCTCCTTCCAGCCCACATTCTAGTTTTTCCTCATCATATCACCTTGCGTATTTTCTTGATAGTGTTTTAATGACTTCTTATGATCTTACTTAACAACTTGATTTATTTGCTTTATTGTCTTTCTACCCATCTATCATGTACATTCCATGAAGGCAGGCATCTTTTCTATTTTCACCCACTGCTTATCTTCAGCATCTAGCACATTGCAGAAGCTGAATGAGTGACTGCTATGTTCATCCTTATTTTTCTGTCTTCAACTTCTGTTTTTTTCCTGCCCTTCCTAATTTTACTCATTCTTCAAAACCCACCCTGAAGTCCCATATCGCTCAAAGGCTTCCTTGACTATGCTCTGTCCCAGCCACACCTGCTTCCTTTTGGTGCCTGCAGCATGCATTGCTCTTCATGATTCTGAGCTTTTATTGACACTCTTGCCTTTGCCTAAAATGCTCTCCAACTTCTGTCCTTCCCATGTTAAGCTGAATCAACTTGAACATACCTTCTTTTCCAGGAAGGCTTTCCTGATTTTTAATATTAATTAATTGCCCTAGTTACACACTGTCATAGATATCTTCCCATTCCTTTCTCTGTCTCCCTGCTCCTTTCTCCTTTGCAATAGCTGATACACTTAAAATAACTTTCGATTGCTCATCACTTTAAAATAACTTGTTCATTGTACAGCGCATCCACTATATTTTAGATTCCATAAAGTAGTTCTGTTTTGTTTCTTTTGCTGCTATATCAACAGTAACAATTCTCAGTGCCTGAAACAAAGAGGATGTAAAGAAATATCTATTGGTTGAATAACTGGAGAATGTTCACTGTTGTCACAATTACAGAACTCTGAGAACTATGTGCTTGGTGATTCAATGTGAAAATCGCCATCAGTTATTCAGTGGTTACTCTGTACCAGGCACTTTCTACATGTTTTTTTGTCCTAATTTATTTTATAATCACAAATATTGTTGCCATCCTTGTCTCACAAAGGAGGAGACTGAGTGACGAGAAGTTGTGGAGCTTACACAACATTGCCATTGCGAATGGCAGGGCTAGGATTCCAGGCCAGGCATCCGTTCCAGAACGTAACCGTAACCCCATGCACTAGTGCTTATAATCTTGTCGGGGGGCAGGCAAGAGATGAAGGAGATAATTTACAGTTTGAAGACTCATTATCTTAGTTCATATATTCACTCATATAACAAATACTTGTTAGCTGCCCAGTTCTGTGTTAGGCACCCGAGACACGGTGGTTAAACAATCTGATATGGCCCTTACCTGCACCGGTATACTTCATTAGCACTTGCTTGGTTCTCAAATTTGGCTCACATTAGAACCACCCTCGGAGCTCTGAGTGACTTTATTTAATTAGCTGGTCTGGAGCCTGAGCCCCTGTGTTGTATAAACTTTGTGATGGAATCTAATGTGCAGCCAGTGCTGACAACAACCCCTTTAGTACTTTGTGCCAAACCAATCCAATATCACAATCATCTGGGAAAGTTTTTAAAATCCAGAGTCTTGTCCTGCCCCTACCTCCTCCTACTTTACTGACCAAATGACTGGAGAGCCTCTGAGAGTAGGACCCGGGAATCTGTATTTTAAAAGCTCCCTTTGTGATTCTGGTGCAGCTGGCCAGCAGACCCACATTTCAGGATTATTAGAACAGTTGCCAACAATAAGACAAAGGTTTGTAGAGGAAAGAGCTTACAGAGAGCTATGGTGCTCTGGGCTGTATTTATAAACCATATCACTTGAACTGGTCTTGAAGGGAAGGTAGGATTTAGGTATGTGGAAAGAGATAGAAGCTTTCACTCATGGTAAGTATCATACATATAACTATTGTATGGCGTTTTATTTTAGACGTGTTTGTCTTATAGCCTTTCTACTCAAAATATGATCTGAGGACCAGTAGCATCTGCTTTGAATTCTATCCCAGAAGCTGCATTTTTAACAAGATATTCAGGTGATTTTTATGTATATTAAAATTGGTGACTCATGTTTCTCTTATGTCTATCTCACCCAGACAATAAACTGTATGGTCCTTGAGGGCTGGAGCATGACTTATTAGAAGATTTATAGAAATAGTACCCTGGGAAGTACACTGTTATTATACCCATTTTTCAGGAATGGAAACTGAGGTTTATGGAAGTTAAATGACACTTGTTGCTTCAAGTCCGGTGCCCTTCCTACTATGAGATATGGATTTCTTTTATTCTTCACTATTATCCATAACATCCAACATTTGATAAACATAAGATTTCAGGTTCAGAAAATTCCTGAAAATCATAGATTTTTGAAATAAGTTGGAAGTAATCTTAGAAGTAATATTGCCATACTCTGTCACTTAAAGCTGAAGACATTCTGGGCTAGAAGTTTAAAGACCCTGTTTGAGGTCACAGAACTGTTTTCTGAATAATATAATGAAACTGGTGTTTAGATCTCCTGACCTGCACCTTGGTGCCTACCGTCTCATCATTTTTACTCCTGCTAATGCTTTGTATTTCCCGTTACAAAGGTAGTTTCTTAGAATAGCCTGATTTTCAAACCCATTCTGAGACGGAGCCAAATAAGCACTTTGGGTGGAAAACAGTTTTAAAACATACCTGGGTGGAAAATTGCCTTCAAATGAACTGTACTTAGAGTCACTGTATGGTTTCTAGTTATTCCACAAATGCAAGAAAACAGGGGACTCCCTTATGTAAGTATGTCCTATTCTGAGCTTCCTCCGTAGACCATCTGTTTGATGAAGCCACCTGGATTCTTTCTGGCCTTTTCACTTTTCATCAGAATGTCTTCCAGCCCTAAACATGTGGCAAGTCTTTGGCCTCTTGCTAGCATGTAGAAAATTGTGGTAGTGACTATTTTTTTGGGAAACAGTGCTGTCATTTTTGTTCACCTTTGAATCTGAGCTGTCAACATCACATATGTATCAAAGAGGGTAAATTGCCTGTTATGACAAAGGTTGCTCCAGCTGGCTGTACAAAGTCAAGTGTCAGACCCAGTCTTCAAAAATGTTAAAGGTGTTGTCCTTCAAATCAGGGCCCGATTCTCAGCTTATAAGAACTCTTCCATGCCAAATTTTGTTTCTCCATCTTCTTTGCTTTCCCTTAATGCATTTTGAAAGCATGCAGTCAACTTGAAAGGGCTAAGTGCTCAAATTCTAGATAGAAATGAGAGCTGTTGCTCTCTTGTTTGCTTCGCCCTTGTGAAATTTCCTGTACAAGTGACTTATTTGCTTTGGTGTTCCTCCACAGCCAGCGGAACTCTTCCTAGGTTTACAACGAGTAGTTTGACTCCCCAGTGCTTCCCTTTTACCAAAGGTGGAAGCAATTAATATTATTCTGATTGGATAAAATGTTTAAAAAGGGAAGAATATCTTTGTGAGTAAGCAAGGAACAAGGTCATTACCACTGTACCCAGGCTTGATTGATCTGCTAACAGTGCCATTCAACTCCTTGATGCCTTTGGTATCAGTCTTTTCAGAATAAAATTCCATTTATTCAAAGAAGTCTTCTCTAGTTCTCCTGTTCTGCTGTATAGAACAGGGAGAGAGGTAGATACTTGCATATATTACTGGATACCTAAAAATAGTGAAAATTAACAAATATTGAAACTCTAAAGATTAGGTCCACCCTGTAAAACCTAGAATGCTGTTAAAATTTTATTTCAAATCTACTTAAGTGGCATAGCATGATTTAACAAATTAAAAAAAAGTATATTGTATATACAAAACATGGGATGGAGGTGCCCATAATAGTTGCTCAATTCACGTTTGTCGAGTACGTAAATGAATACATGAATGATCACCCCTGCCCCTCAAAAGCATGTAATATAATGAGAGAAACAGAGTTGTTTGAAATGATTTATTTTCCAAGCCAGGATGTCAGAAAAGGTCAAGTTCAACAAGGAAGGATAAGGAAAGATTTTATTTAGGAAGTGGCTTTTAAATCAAATAACAAAGATGAGTAGAATCTTAACACATGAAGGAAAAAAGGACATTATGGGTAAACAGAATACAAAGAACAAAAACCCAGAGACTAAAAAGTCTAAGGTGTATTGTGGACTGAGCTTACTGTGTCTGATGGGTTTGAGGTACTGAAAACCTTGAAAATAGTCTGTTTTTGTCCAGTTCTTTTGTCTCCATGTGTGAAAGACTGGCAATTGCTTCTCAATAGACATTCTCTCTTTACTGTTGAGTAATAGAACCCAAGTATCCTAAACTCATTTGCAGATGCATGTGTCAGTGAGACCAGGTACACTGAATGTCTGTATGCGTTGGGTGTAATCCTTTAGGGGGATCATCTTAATGTGAAGGCACATTCCTTTTCCTTTTATCACTCCATTTTGCAAGTATAATGTTCAGGAGCTCCAGCAGACACCTTGAACCTTGACCAGGAAGGTCATGTTCTAAGATTGGTACAATTTCCAGGGCACCTGATGAGTATCTGGATCTGCTAAACCAATATGGACCACCTACTGCCGCTTTTAAAATGTAAGAAATAAACTATTTGCTTGCAGCCACTATTATTTGGGATTTTGCTGTTATATGTAGCTAACAATAACACTGACTTACAACCTTTCTGCAGTTAACGATCCCAAAGACGAAATTCTCTGTTTCTTTCCTGTTCCTATAGTTGCATGTATAGGGTTAGGTACACAACCGACTACATTTAACTGACTTAAGAATGAGTGAGTGAATGCATGAAGAAGTGACTGGAAATGTATGTGGCGGTGCCATTGGTAAAGAGCTTTGTCAACTGTGTTGACTTCTTTTACTTTGTTTTATATTTAGATCTTGGGGTATGTAGGATCAACTTGTAGATCTCCCTTTGTCTATGCAAGAGCATTGCAAGTCTATGGTATATATGCATTTGTAGAATATTTGTGTTTGTGACTTGGTTTTGTATACTAAAGGGAAGAAGATACAAGTTTAAGTGCAAATCGAATATAGTATACTATGCTATTTTACCATTAAATTATTCAGACTAGTCTAAGTTCCATACAATACATACAAAATGATATTTCACTATTTTATTTTTTTCCACTTTTTTCCTTGTCTTCCAAATGTTTTATGTATCATAAATATCTCTTTATTTAAAAATTAAAAAAAAAAAAAGATTAGGTCCACCATTTTGGTGGGTTTGCTGCTCAAGGAAAGGAAGGAAAATTTCTCTTAGCTGATAAGTCCGTAGAATAGCAGTCTTCACAAACAAAAAAGATGGAGGAGGAGATAAAAGAGGGAGAAAAGGAAAAAAAGAAGCAAAGCAGTGGGCAGAAGTGGGATAATGGTGGTTGGTCTCAGTGTTCTAACTTAGAAGAACCCTCTGGGGCTTACTTGGCACATGTCAGTCTGACTTGACGTTCATTCCAAACAGCTTGGTTATCTAGTTTCCCAGTCTTCAGGAGATTTAAAGGAACAAATTAGAAAGGATAAAAGAGGCTGTTAGAGGCAGGAACACTGACAGTAGCCAGAAAGGACACTGCCTACTCTACAGGCAGAAAGTAGAAATCTGTGACTTGCAGGCTGAGGAATTTAAAAAGCACAGACGTTGAAAGTCAGCCAGCATTAAAGGAAAATGCAATAACTAAGCTTCCCAATGATGATCCGCAGTCTTCTATAAATATTGATTTATTTCCAGTATACTTTAAGACAGAGAAAAATGTAATATTTTAAGAAATGTTTAAAAATGAAATATTTCGATGCTTAATGGATCTTCTTTATTGATTTGGAGAAGTCACTGTTGTTTTTTCTTACTGACATTTTATTTCCATCTTTAGCACATATTTTTTGAGCTGATGGTCCATACCAGGTGGTAGGCAAGTGAATATGTAGAGACACATTGTAATTCAAGTGAGTGATGGTAGTAGTTTGTACAAGATCATGGGTAAGACTGAAAGAACTGGACAGATTCTAAGGATACCATACAAGAAAAATGTGTGATTGATTTTGTATGAGGAATAAGGGTGAGAGAGAGCCTAAGGATGACTCCTAGGTTTGCAGGCCTCCTTAATGCAGATTTGAGCCTCTTGAGTTTGAGAGGTCTTTGACACACCCTTCTCAGCCCTCAGGTCTCAGATCATTTGTCACTAGTTTGCCTTCTTTTCGTTTTTAGACTTTGAGTATCAGCATTTATTTAAATTTATATATTTATTTATTTTTATTATTTAAAAAATAATTTCAAGTTCTAGATTTAGAGGGCAGTCACCACTTCTTAAATTATTTCTCTAAGTGCTCACCATCCTTGTTACAGCCCAAATGTTGCAGGTCCCCTATACCCTTATTTCAGTTTTTTACATAATGTGAAGACATGGTAAACTTTTTTAATTTTCTTTTTTTTTTTTTTTGCTGCACGAAGTAGAGGCTTAACAAGTATGCCATGAATGCATAATGATGAACAAATAACTGCTGTTGAATTCTTCTAGTGATGTTTCAGACATGAGGTTCTGATAACCCCTTTCAGGATGATATTGGGATTTGAACATTGAGCCTGTCAAATCAACTCGAACAGTCTTGATCACATTCACAGGCAGGGCTGCATCAGCCAGGGTCCAAACAGGAGAGGAACACATTTAAATAAGGGTTTAAATAGAAACTATTTACAAAGATTTGGGAGAATATAGGAAAGCACAAAGGACAGTGCAGTGAAGCAGCAAGCCGCAGTAGAGCTGTTCCTCTCTTGGCTCTGAAGGATGGTGGAGAGTGTTGCAGAGAGGCTCATCTTGAGGAGAATCCTGATCTTTGTTGGTGGGAATAACTGGCCTGAGGTGACTTTACAGCAAGAGAGTCAGTTGCCCTGACCTCGCTCTTTCTTCCCCTTCTGCTTTCCTATTGGATCTCCCCACTTAGCTGAATCCAATAGGAAACCAGAGGGACTTCTTGCCATAATCCCTATACACTGGCCTTTGGGATGGAGAAGGCTGGAGAGTGGTGACTTGGAGGGCAAATGGAGAGTGTCTAGTCCAGCACAAAAGGTGGCATTTAGACCTGGAGGACTGAATATAATGTTGCCCAGTGGGTCCAGACAAGATATTGAGTTTAATAAGCTTATGTTAATAGAAGTACCAGGGAATTTTGATGAATAATTCCTAGATGAGAGACGAGAAGTTGTTAGGGATAGAGCACTAGAGTAAGAAAATATTTTTTTTTTTTGGTGACTCTTTGGCTATGGACTGCAGTCTCTTTTCATAGCAAATGGTAATACTATTTTCTTACTTCATAGAAAATATGCATAAAAATCTCTTCTAAGTTGTAAAGCGTTATGTATAATTCATTATGGTAAAATAGAAAAGATGCTGAAAGTGCTAGTTACTGCTGATCATGCAAGTTAATTTTCTTTGCCTCAGTGTACTTATCAGCAAATTAAGGATGGTAATACATACATCATGAAGCTTTTGAAGATGATTAAGCGAGATAATACATATAACACAAACTCTAACGTAATACCCGATAAAAGATTATTATTATTTTGTGCCTCTTTCTCTTTTTCACCCCTTCTGTCACTAAGTTCCCTGCATGTAACTGTAATACACACATCTCTGTATTTCCTCTAGCAATAGTTAAGATTAGAGCACTAGAGTAAGAAAATGCTTTTTTGGTGACTCAGTGGCTATGGACCACAATCTCTTTTTGTAGCAAATGAGAATACTATTTTCTTACTTCATAGGGCTGGGGAAAGGATCAAAGTTCAAGTTCCTTGAATGTAACTGTAATATACACATCTCTGTATTTCCCCTATTATAAGGCTCCCTTCACCCATCATTGCCTTTAGGAAAAAAAGTGACCTTATTTGGCACTTACAAAATGTTGGGACCTAGGGGATACTTGGATTGTACTTGTAAACACCCTAGACATCATGGAATTATCTTATAGGAAACTTCTAAGGCCTCTTACTGCTTGAGTCTACTAGGGCAAGACCATTAAAGTTTGAGATATTCCTATAAATGTCATCATGTCTGTAATTAATGAATTATATAGATAGGAGTAAGAATTCTTCATGCTAAGTAGAGAAGAAGATAGCAGAGGAGTTTGGCAGGGGTAAAGAGGAGAGAGATCACGTGAGTTTTTCTCACTGAAATTGAAAAAGGCAAGTAGTAAATTACTGAGAAATAGTGAAGCAGAACCAGAACCTGGACCAGATGAGTAAGAAATTCATTTTAGGTACAAAATTTAACATCCCAGAAAACCTCAGTAATAAATATAAATAGCATTTTAATGCAGTATTTTAAAGAATGAAGTCAACACACTATGACCCAGTGGCCGGCTCCTGCATTTGTAAATAAAATTGTTCTGGAAGCAGGGCCAGGATTAGGACGAGGCAAGTGAGCCAGGGTTGTAAAGTACAGGGCAGACTCCGCCTTTATTTAAAATTTTGATATTGTTGTCTATCATATAGTTGTCTGCATTAATTTTAATAATTTTTAAAGTATTAAAGTATTATTTATCTTGATTACTGAGTTTTTGGTGCCCCTTAAATTTTGTACCCATGGTCAGTGTCTCCCATGCTTCACCCTAGTTCTGGTCCAGAGCAGAACAGAACTGTCCATTATTGAGTATCTTTTATATGCCAGGAATTTAACATACACTATCTTATTTCGTCCTCTCTATATCCCCATGAGATACCTAGTGTTATCTCCGTTCTCTACATGAGAAAACAAGCCATGAGACTTCTCATGTGAGTTGCTTGCCAAAGGCTTCACAGCTAAAATGGCATGTCTGTCTCCAAAGCTTATTCTGTCTCCACTCCTAAAGCATGATTGCCTCTAAATGTTTCTCTTACATTGAAACCACTCACACCCAAGCTTGGTTCTCTGCTTAGGTGGTATCTGCAACCGACAACTTTCACTCTTTCCCTTGTGTGCCTCTGCCAGACAATACCACATGGTCAGAGAAGACTTGATATGCTTTGTACCCTTTCCTACTTTTCAGCATCTAGAAGGAAAATACCAGATCCTTTTAGCTGCAATATTCTGTCTGCCAAAGGAGGAAAAGGGAGGCAGCTGTTCCTGCAAGTACATGCTGTGCCTGTTATCCAAATGGGCGTTAGCAGGTTCTGTGCTGAAACTCAACGGGAATGTGGATTTTATGGTTTGAAAGCAGATTAGACTCTGAAGAGGCCTATCTTATTGTTGGCCCATTTAACTTTTTCAGAGTTTAATCATACTTCAGTGGCCACTTTAGTCCCAATGGTTAGAATATGGCTGAAGAATCTGCCTTTGCCCAGGGATATACCAAACTCCTTGCAGTGGCAATAGTACAAAAAGCATGGATGGCTTCCAGTTTAAAATTTATTTAATTATTCTCTTAAAAAAATAACAAAGGTGCTGGAAAAACACAGTGTGTGAGAGGGTGAGAGGTGTCTTATGGTAAGAATCTAGGAGCAATTTTAATTTGTACTGCTTTTCAGATTGACAAACTGATTCATAATCGTCATAATTATCTGTCACCTCATAAAACAGAACAGTGCC
>PVKV010000132.1:332003-394643 GCA_004027835.1 Alouatta palliata
AAAAAAAAAAAAAAAAATTATGTCCCGCCCTTCTTCTATATCTTCTATGTGGGTGCTATTTTGAGGTAGTGCAAAGACTCTCCTATTCTGCTCTCATTTTTTGGCCACTCTTTCTAAACTAACAATATTCAAAAAATATTTTCTTAGAAAAGGAGAGAATGATGCTGAAAGCAATGCACACATTAGGTATTCATAAGTATTTATTGAATGAATGAATAAATGATTCCAAGAGAGGATGTTAGCCTTGAGGTAAGCACAGCAGATGGAGGCAGGGACTGGCAGAACACTCATGGTAACACAAGTTGCATATATATATATATATATATATATATATATGAATATGTACACACACACACACACATACACACACACACACACATATTCCAAGTTGCAAGTATAGAAAGAATATAGATTTGATCCCATCTTAGTTCAACAGAATTCTAGAAGCAGACCAAAAACAAAAATTGTGATTGGATCTCTGTTCCTGATAACAGTTTAAGAAGTAGATTCCACTGGCCCTTAAGTGATTGTGAATGAAGCCAAGCACCATCATTCAGGCATCTTGTCCAAAGACAAACACAAATCCCTGCAAAAAGCAACAACAAAAACCAAGCAACAAACAAGCAACCCTCCCTCTAAGTTTATAAAAGCAGGGAAAGGGGCAATTAACCCAAGTCCTCAGAGAAAGAGTATATCACTGTAAATGACTTATTATGGAAACCCCTGAAATGTTTGGAAAACTTGAAAAGGTCTGTGTGATGTAGTAAGATCTTTAAGATATGGAAGCAGAAAACTGAGAGGAAGAATCAGTTAAGATGCCACATAAGATGAGAATCACTTGTAATGGAAATGGAGAGGGATGAAGAAGGTAAAGAATAAAAATAAAAGGAATATTAGGTAGAAAAATTAAGGTGCACACTGGAGGTATGTGTATTTCTTAAAGAAAGAATTATGAAAGAAATAAAATACAAGCAAAAATTAAGAAATTGCATAAGAGAACAGAATCGAGCCTAATAAATATTTTAAAAAATGTTTAAAATTCAACTTTTCAAAGTCTAAAAAGCAAAAGGGAGAACGCAAATGGGCAAAACTTGAAATGGAAATGAGTTTTTAATGACAAAGACAGAAGGGTTCGAATTTTGGAAAAAAAACACTATATAAAACTTCACGACAAAAAATTGGAAAATATCAGTGAGATCGATGAATTTTGCCTGAGAAAAATGTATTGTCTTTGCTCAAAAACAAGTAGAAAACTCGAGTAGATCATTAACCAAGATCTAAATGAACAAGAGTTATCGAAAAATTATATCCAAAAAGGTTTATTAAAATTTTGAAAAAATGCTCTTTTGCAATATGCTTTTGTTAGATAAACTGTTTAAAAGTTTAGAAAAAATGGGAGAAGGGCCGGGTGTGGTGGCTCACGCCTGTAATCCTAGCACTTTGGGAGGCTGAGGCAGGTGGATCATGAGGTCAAGAGATCAAGACCATCCTGGCCAACATGGTGAAACCCCCTCTCTACTAAAAATACAACAATTAGCTGGGCGTGGTGGTGCATGCCTGTAGTCCCAGCTACTCGGGAGGCTGAGGCAGGAGAATTACTTGAACCCGGGAGGAGGAGGTTGCAGGGAGGCGGAGGTTGCAGTCAGCCGAGATCGGCCACTGCACTCCAGCCTGGCGCCTGGCGACAGAGTAAGACTCTGTCTGGAAAAAAAAAAAAATATGAAAAGATATCCAAATCATTTTATGAAGGTAGCATATGCTTATTCACAAGCCTGGCAAACAGCACATGTGAAAAAGAGAAAAACTTTTTTAAAAGAACTTAATAAAAGCTAACCAGTTGAATTTGAATGCATATTTAGCAAATAATCCGTCAGTAGCATTATCTCAAAAATGCAAGATGATTTAACTGCAGAGCATTTATAAGTAAATTCTTCAAATTAATATTTGATAGAACAAAGTATGTGATAATTTCAATAAATGCAGAGATGGCACTGATAAAAATTATATCCAAAACTTTTAGAAAACAGAGGATATCAGAAAACTACCAGCAATAAACAAAAATTACCTACCTTAAACCAACAATAAGTATCACTCTTTGACTGATTTATTAAGCAATGTTTACTGAGCAGCTACTATGTACCGGTACTTTTTCGCTGCTGAGAATATATTAGTGAAAAGAACAGATAAAAACTCTGTCTTAAATTGAAACCTAAACTGGAATGAGATAACATTTAATACAAAAGAAAAATCAGTAAAATATATAGCATGTTGACATTTTAAGTGTAAAAGTAAAAGTAAACCATGAAAGGTGGAATTGGGAATGTCTGGAGCAGGGGACACTGCAATTTTAGATTTGGTGGCTGAGGAAGGCCTCATTGAAAGCTTTATTGGAGTAAAACTTACAGGAGGTGAGGGAGTGAGCCTTGTGGGCATCTGGGGAAAATGCCTTTGAGGCAGAAGGAATAAAATATGTGATAACTGGAGCTGAGCAAGCTGGGATGGGAGCAGAATGAAATGACATCAGAAAAGTAATGGAAATGGTAAGGAACAGATTATGTGTGGTCTTATAGACCATCGGAATGATTTTGACTCCTACTTCCAGTTAAATAGGCTGCTGCAGAAGGCTGAGATAGGATAACTCTGACAGTTGTGTGGAGATTAGACTAATGGGGGCATGGGCAAAAACAGGGCAACTCACAGGGACTTTTGCAGAGATCCAGGAAATGTATGATATGAACTTGGACCAGGTAGCAGCTGCTAGTGATGGTGATGGTGAGAAGCCATTAGAGTTGAGATATATTTCGAAGGGAAGGCCAAAAATAATTCCTGAAGATTGGGGTATGGAGTAGAAGAGGCATTGAGAATAATTGTAAGGTTTGTGCAACTAGAGGGCTGGAATTAATTGTTGTCTTCTAATACAAAGAAAGCAATGGGTGGAGCTTGTTTAGGGGAGGATATCCAGAACTCTGTTTTAGAAACCATAGGTATGCTATAGTTATTAGACCTCAAGAAGAGATGTGTGTAGTCAGTTGATCATACACATCTGGAGGTCAGAAGAGAGGGCTGGGTTAGAGGTTAAAAAAATTAAGTTATTGGCTTATTGGTGTCACTTAAACTATGACATGATATAGTCAAAGTAGGATGAAACTTTAGAGAAATATCCATTTCAATTCTGATTTTACAGAGACAAAATTAGCATGTCCTTCCCATTTTGTTAGTACGATTTTGGAAGTAGTCTTGAAAGACATTAAAGGTATAATTATCGGTTAGCAATAAAAAATTCTAAACAATACAGTTTGTTTCTGTGACCGTCTGTACTCTTGGACTCCTTTTTTTTAACCTCCCTGACTGTATCTCTTCAATCTCCTTTGAGGCTCATCTCATTGGTGTATTGAATATACATACAATGGTTTCTCAGGATTATCTTTCAATCTTCTTTATTTTTGGAGATATAGTAGGTGGACATTGAGGCAGTGGATTCATCACTACTGTTTTCACACAAGGAACTGTGAGCTTTAAAATTAGGTAGTTTGAGGTCCAAACTCCAACTCTGCAATTTGTGAGTTTTGAGCTTATTCTCTTAGCTCTGTTTTCCTTATCAGAGCTATATCTGCAGTGGCAGTAATGCTATGTACTTCTCATTTAATCTTCAAAACATCTCTCGGGGGTGTTTTGAAGATTAAATGAGACAGTGTATGAAAAGTAAATAGGTAGGCTCTGGGTAAAAGATCTGTACATGTTTACTAAGCAAGTATATCAGTGACAAATTATCTAAGACTTGAAGGAGATTGTCCTATTGATATATACTGATGTGTTCACAGGGTGATAACAGAGTATATTACTTAAGATATAATATGGAAAATCTCCAGCCTATGTTCTCTATTTAAAATTAAATCTTTTTTCTTTCTCCTAGAGCATCTGCCTTCCTTTTGGGAAGTTCAGCACTTGCATTCTTAGTGAGAGTTTCCTAGACATCTCCCTCTGCTGGGACAGATAGTCAAAGTGTAAAAACAAAAAAAGAAATCTCTGGAGAGAAAAGGAGCTGTCGAGCCTGCTGCCTGAGGAAAACCTTGCTCTTTTCTTGACATGTTATGGTTAACAATGCCTGTGAGTCTCATTTCATATTGTGAGTCTCCTGAGCAGAAGCAGTGTCTCTTAGTCTTTCAGGATTTAAATTAGGCTGTCTGCACCACATGGTTTATAGATGTGTCCATTTGTGCTAATGGTTTATAACACAAAGACATAATTGGAAACAAAACAATTTGAATCTTATTGGCTGGCTTGCTGCCCAGAATCTCATAGTGTTGAGGATGAAGGGAGGTAGTAAAATCTCACTGGATATGGAGGCTGCACGTTCATTTTTTCATTCAACAAACACCAGCGGGCTAAGAGCAGGTTACCAAACTATTACTCTCAGTACAGCCTGGGGCTTCAAAGGCTTTAGAAGACAGATTTCCTTTGGCACATTCGAGCTGAGCCTTATGGTTGGGGACAGCAGAAGTATTTGCTATTCTCTAGCATTGCTGTCCCATTCCTGTCTGAACGCTGACAGTGGCTTGGTAAGTACTTGCCCCTTGCCCTCATTCCTACAACTCTAAGTAGAGATGTTAGGAAGTTCATCAGTATATAATATTCTTGCTATTCAGCCCACATTACAAATTGCATAGTGGTGTCCCTTTCTTAGTACTCATTCCACATGCTAATGTTAGTGACTTGCATTTGGTGCAGTGATGAATTTGCAGTGATGGATTTGGAGCAGTGATAAAGACAAATGAGCACTTAGCTCCATAAGTATGAATCTGTGTGCATAATTTTGCTTGTTTCTTTCTTTTCAGATTTTCACATATGAATATCTCTGTAATCTCAAGTAGATAGATGCTTTTCATGAACCTGAGTCAAATTCTTAGAATTTTTGGTACTTCCTATAGTTACCTACTGTTTGAAGTGCCTTCAGCTGCATGCTTCCTACATGGTATATACAGAAATGCCCATTTAAGGAACAGATCAAAGATTGATTAAATAAGAAAAGAGAAAAGGGAAAGAGAGAGAAGGAAATAAGATGAATATAAGGAGTTAGGTGAACAGGATGGGAGGAAGTGATGGCAGAAACTCTCAAGTAGTGGGTGAGTGGGTAGAGAGGAAGATTGGTTCTCCTAGTGTTTCTAAGTCATATCTCAGACTGCTAAGGTTATGAAATTCAGTGCTATGGAAGAGAAGGATATTTCTCAAGGAGCTGAGATTCTTCTACACCAATCATTTCTGCTCAAAGTTTAGGATCCTAAGATTCTTCGATATTAAGAGGCCATGTTACGTACTTTTAAGATGAGACTTTCAAGAGGACGTTGTCCCCATTAATGTTCCAATAATGGTGTTCTGAGCATCTAAAAAGATCTACATTCCCTGTGGAGTTTTGAGCATTTGGAATGGTCTATATCCCCTGGTGTGTGAATGATGTTCAGTAGTTCTTTTTGGATGGGTGGTCAGGGGCTCTGAAGGGGTGGTGGTGGATGTGAAAATGCTTTAAAACAACTTTAAGTGTTACATTGAACCAGGTGACTTAGGCAGTTACTAGTACTTAATGATAGCCCAGCACTATTTGCTGAGCACCCATCATTATGTGGCAGACACTACTTATCACACAAGTGTTCCATGTAAATGCTACAACAACCTGATCATCAGTTCAGACAGTTTCTAGATGAGGAATGTGAGGTTTAGTAAAGTTAAGTAGCAATGTCAGAAATGCGGTAAATTATAGAGCTAGGAAGACTCTCTCTTCTATATTTTGCTGCCTCTTATGTTTACTTAGCCTGGGAATCACATCAAGCTGCCTCTGTGCTTGTTAATCAACCAGAATGGACTGTGGGTTAGGGGCAGATTTAAGGAAATTTCCATGCAGACTTCCATTGTCATTCTGCTGCATTAAGCTGGCTATCATTGGTATACTAGACAGTGTGCTAAGCACCTAATATGAATTACTGCTTTTTATCCTTATAAGTACTACTCCTACCTTCATTATATGGGAAAGAAAAACCTACAACTTTATGCTGAGAGGGAAGCAAAATTTGATTTTTAATTATAGCTAATAAGTGAATAAAACCTGTTGGGAAACAATTCTCCTTCGGGCTTATGTTTCTGTTCATATAGGAAGCAGAGGCATGGTTGCCTTTGTTCTGCACCATCTTGTCAAGGATGTTTGTATAGTGAACAGCTTTGGAAGATAGAGATAGTATTTACCTCTAGAGCAAAGGGCAGGAATACTTAACATTTAGGATAACAAAAGAAGATAGAGTCTCCCTTTGGAGCATAGAGCAGGCATGCTTCCTATGTAAAAGATTTGGGTTCCCCAAGCTCGGACTTCCTCTCTTGTAACACAACCCACTGTATGTACATGTGTCAACAGACCTCAGCCCTTGGCATTGGCACTTGGCAAAATGACAAAAAATGTTGATATTGTGTCTACTGCTATAGCTGTAATAAACTGCCCTTGGTCTCTGATCCTTTATCTTATATATTATGCCAGCATCCATAATACTGGCAAGCTAACTTATTGGCTTACAAGTAGGGTAAAAATCTCAGCTCCTTTATAGCTCCTGACAGAACCTAGAATCAGATCCAAGTCAGTCTGATTCCCAAACCCGTATTCTTTACTACTGTACTCTTGTGCTAGAAGTTGTGTATTTGGAGGTAAACTTACAGAAGGGGAATAAAATCATCTTGCC
Organism: Alouatta palliata; assembly: GCA_004027835.1. Lineage (NCBI taxonomy): Eukaryota > Metazoa > Chordata > Mammalia > Primates > Atelidae > Alouatta > Alouatta palliata. Next base: position 338,723 of record PVKV010000132.1, read on the forward strand.
TATTCCCTCCTTATGGAACCATCTTTAGATTCAAAGTATTTTTTTTGGCTGGGGTGGGGGAGACAGGCAGTTTATTTATCTTGAAGCCATCTCTGTCTCTGTTTTTCTGCCTTTTTGCCATTTATAGGTGTTTTGGACTCTGACAGTGAGCTCTCCTTTGAATAACTAGATGAGGTGTGGAGAAAGGAATCTATGTGTCTGCTGGCTCTGTATGGATAAGATAGGGACTTTATCTGGGATCAGGGCAGAAAAAATAATAGGCAAACTTTCACTTTGTTGTCAGTTTCACTTTTCTTCATAACACAAAGGGAGGGATGAGTCTAAATAACAGTCATTGGCTTCTCATACCTGTTACTTTACAGTCTGATCAACCAGTAGTTAGAGTATGAACTTGTCATGTTAGCTGAATTTACCAGTGATACCTTCCATATGTATAATTTTTTTACAACTTACAAATTACAAAAAAAGCGATACTTGTCTACTTAATCATAGAGAAATAGAAAAATGATGCTCTAAGATTAAGTAACCTGCCCAGAGTTATACAGTGCCAGAATTAGAACTTATGTCCAAATCTACTGAATTTCTGCTTAGCGTCTTCTCTGCAACAATTTCTCTTACTGAATTCTTTAATACTAGCCCTCATGCCCTTTATAAGGTTGTCTATGCTTTACTAAGAAATCAGCCCTCAGCCAACCTCAAACGAGTAGCAATGAAGATAATTTTATTCTAAAGGGAATTGATGGAAACCTCACCTCTTCAATAGCCCAACTAAAGGAAAGCATGGAGGTGCCACTTGGAGGTCAGGGACCACACAGTAAGCATTGCATATATACTGATGGGGGCACATATTAATTACATTTCTCGCTATAGAGTGATATATACAATCTCTGTCTCCATCTTCATATTATTAAGATTGGCACATATTTTACTGGCAATTTTATTCCTGCCACATTAGAATGTTGTCGGATAATTTTCAGAATAACAGTATCTCTAGATGTATATCTTAAGAAGTTTTCTTTTTTCCTCTGTAGTTTCCTCAAACGTTTACTCTATATGATGTGAAAAGTAATGTGCTAGTTGTTGAGGGAACTGTAATGATGAGTAACAAGTAATCCTTTTTCTTGAGTATTTTACATTTCAAAGTAAATTTCAGATATATACTCAACCAGCAACAACTCAGAAAAGAATGAAATAGTGTTGTAGAGAAAAGTGTAAATCACTGTATCTGAGCAGAGAAATGTTAAATGATGTCCAATTAGTGCTACTGGTAACAGCTTTGTGAAGCAGATGCTTTTGAACTGAGTTTTCTTGGATGAGTAGAATTTTACAGAAAGAAAAGAGCCTATTCCTGGCAGAAGAAACAGCACGGATGTGTGGATAGAAAATGAAAGTGAGCCGGGTGCGGTGGCTCACGCCTGTAATCCCCGCACTTTGGGAGGCCGAGGCGTGTGGATCACGAGGTCAAGAGATCGAGACCATCCTGGTCAACATGGTGAAACCCCGTCTCTACTAAAAATACAAAAATTAGCTGGGCATGGTGGCACGTGCCCGTAGTCCCAGCTACTCGGGAAGCTGAGGCAGGAGAATTGCTTGAACCCACGAAGCAGAGGTTGCGGTGAGCTGAGATCGCGCCATTGCACTCCAGCCTGGGCAACAAGAGCGAAACTCCGTCTCAAAAAAAAAAATAATAATAAATAAATAAAAAAGAAAATGAAAGTGAATGTTACGTTTCAGGGAAAGGCAGACCTTCAGGATTCATGGGAAAATACAATGGGTAATGAAGATGGCAGAGCAGGAGAGGACTAGACTGAAGAGCGTTGTTGTTGGTGGTGGTTGTTCGTTTATTTTGAAACAGAGTCTTGCTCTGTCACCCAGGCCGGAATGCAGTAATGTGATGATGGCTCACAGCAGCTTAACCTCCTGGATTCAAGTGTTCCTCCCACCTCAGCTTCCCAAGTAGTTGAGACTACAGGTGTAGCTATGAAGCTTCAGGCAGTTTCTACCTTGTAAACTCTATGCCCTCTCAAAGCAGTTCCCAGCCCTCTACAGGTTTCTTCCCCCAATATCATCTCTATGAATTCTGATGGGCGGGGCTGCCAGCTGACAACATGGCAGCTCTCAGCCTAGTGTGCTCTTTACTGCTAGCGTTCAGTTGTTTTCCATTCCCCTTTCTCCTCCTTTTTCTCTTTGTGCTTTGAAGCCTGCCTCATTATTTTTCTTTGATCTCTTGTTTCCCTAACTTCTTTCTGTTGCCTTTTTGTTAGTTGTCATGAGAATACCATGAGCTGGGGGGGCTGAGTCTGTGAGGCTGTAGACAGACCTAGTTAGTATTCACAGACCTATAGAATGTTTGTTGTACTTGAAGAAATCTGAGTGATCTCTTGGTCAATCCCTCGTGAGATAAAGAACAAAAAACTCTGAGACTCAGAGAGAGGCAGACTTTTCCAGAGAATCCAAGCCTCCTGATTTTATTAGACACATGAACCTTTCCGTACTCTTAGCCATTTTTACTCACTGATGTAGAGAAGGGAAAGAACCCACAGCCTTAGAGACCTTATGATGGTTCACAAAACTAGATATTTTACATTTGCCATTCTAAGCCTCACAAAAACCCTATAAAAGTAAATTATTGCTTCTATTTCACAGATGAAGAAACTAAGTTTCAGAGAGGGTAAATAAATTTTTAAAGCCAATTCAGCTAATCATAGGAGAACCAAAATTAAACGCAATGTTACGCAATAGAAAGCCCATGTCCTTTCACCTTGGTGGACTATAAAGCACGTTGTAATATTATTTTCTCTAGCCTAATCTTTTTTGCTTAATATATTAAAATAAATAATTCTTTTCAATTCTGTATTCTTTTGGGACATTAGGCTAAAGATTTTGGTGTGTTTCGTTTTTGGCACCTGTCAAGATGTACTGATATTCAAATCCTTAGAACTAATTACTCTCATTCCTCTGTCACATCACACCCCACGCCAACACATTTTGGCAAGGCAAACTTACCTGAGCCCAGCAGGAGGTACTGTGTTGAACAAGGACTTGGTGTTTGTCAGAGAAGGCCTCGGCCTTCAAACATTATATACTCTAGTTGAGTCCAGAAAATTAAAACACAAGAGAACGTTTGTTTGTGTGCGCTTTCCTATAACCCTTATATAATTTGATGAAGAATGTTTGTGCCTGGGAAGCAACGAGATCTGTGTGTTTGGCCTATAATGATCTCCTAACTGGTCTTTCTCCTGGTCAGCATGAGACTGTGAGTCCTGACAGAGAATTGATACTAGGAGGCTAACAGCCAAACGAAGGTTCTATAGATCAAACAATGCTGGTAGAATTACTGCCAGATAGTCAGCTGGGACCCTACAGAAGGTACACCTTACAAATAGAGTTTAAACTCAAACTACTACAGAGCTGCCCTAACAAAGCCTGAAAATAAGACTTTCCAGGACAAAACTGATCAGGCAGTGAAATAACTACTTTCTAAAACAGAACTCAACACTCTACAGAAAGACAAACAAATGAACAAACAAAATGCAGATTCTTAGCACTGTAGTATCAATGTCCTGCAAACAACAACAAATTATTACGTATGTGAAGAATAAGGAAATGTGTCCCAAGATTAGGAGAAAAAAGGTTAATGTAAAGAGACTCAGATATGACACAGATATTTAAAAGAGTGAACAAGAACTTTAAAATAACTATTAGAAATATAGTCAAGGACTTAAAATAGAGAGAAAATGTGTGAATTGTGGGACTTTCCACAGAGCCGTATCTGGAAATTAAGAATTGCTAAATGAGTGAAATAGTCTGAATAGTACCAAAGGGTGAAATAAAAAGTATTAAACTTAAAGATCAAATTAAATCCAAAATGTGTGAAAGAGGGAAATGGTAAAGGTAAGAGTGGAGATTAATGAAGAAGAAAATGAATAAACTGTAGAAAATATCAACAGAAGCAAAAGTTGAACCATTAAAAAGAGCAATAAAATTGACAAGTTTCCAGCTAGCTGAATCATGAAAAAAATGAGAAAATAAACAAATTTGGTCATCTGGTACATCTAAATGGTACATCTAAATGAAAGTGTAGGCACTAGAAATTCTATACAGGCAATGAGTAGATAGTAAGGTACTAGCATAAATAGAATGAGCAACTGTAGGCCAATAACTGGATAACTTGGATAAAATGGATAAATCCTTGAAAGACACAAATTCCATGACTGGCACAAAAAGAAATTTAAAACTTACCCTACATATCATTAAATAAGTAGATTTATAGTTAATAAACTTCCCACCAAGGTAATTCTAGGGTGATATAGATTCACTGGTAAGCTCTATCAAATATATAAGAAAAAATAACACCAATCTTTAGTATTAATCAATTATTTAAAGTATTCAGCATCTAGTAATGATAAAACTAGCAAACTAGAAACTAAAGGAAGTTTCTTAACTTGTTAAAAGTTATGTATGTAAAACCTACAGCAAATGTAATATTTAATGATGAAATATGTAAAATTTTGAAAATGTAATATTTACCATTTTATTGATATGTAATAATTATACATATTTTGATACATGCATATAATGTATAATGTTTGAATCAGGATAATTAGGATATCCATCATCTCAAACATTATCATCTCACGTTGGGAACGTTCCAAATATTCTAATCTGGTTATTTTGAGACATACACTAAATTATAATTAACTATAGTCACCCTACTGTGCTATCGAATACTAGAACTTATTCCTTCTAACTAACTTTATGTTTGTACCCGTCAACCAGTCTCTTTTAATTTCTACCCCTCTTTCTCAGCCCCCTGTAGCCATCAATCTCTACCTCCATGAGATCAAGTTTTTTGTCTTCCTCATGCGAGCAAAAACATGTGATATTTGTCTTTCTGTGCCTGACTCATTTCACTTAACATAATGACCTCCAGTTCCAAACATGTTGCTGCAAATGACAGGATTTCATTATTTTTTTATGGTTGAATAGTATTCCATTGTGTATATCTACCATTTTCTTATTCATTTATCTGTTGATGGATACTTAGGTTGGTTCCATATCTTGGCAAAAGTGCTATAACAAACATGGGCATGCAGATTATCTCTTTAATATATTGATTTTCTTTCTTTTGGATATGTACCCAGCAGGGGAATTGCTAGATCATATGGTGGACCTACTTTTAGCTTTTTGAAGACTCTCCATACTGTTTTTCATAGTAGCTGTGCTAATTTATATTTCTACCAGTAGTGTACAAGCGTTCCCCTTTCTTTGCATATTATTCACCAGCATCTGTTATTTATTTGTCTTTTTAATGGTAGTCATTTTGACTAAGGTGAGATATTTCATTGTGATTTTCATTTGTGTTTCTCTGATGATTAGTGATGTTGAGCATTTTTTTTCATATGGCTGTTAATGATCTGTATGTCTCCTTTTAAGAAATGACTATTCAGATATTTGCCCATTTAAAATTCATATTATTATTTGCTATTTAGTTTGAATTCCTTATATATTCTGGTTCCTAACCCCAGGTCAGATAGATAGTTTGCAAATATTTTCTCCCATTCTGTAGGATGTCTCTTCACTCTGTCAATTGTCTCTTTTGTTGCATTGAAACTTTTTGGCTTGATATGATCTCATTTATCTATTTTTTTTTTGATACCTGTGCTTTTGAAGTTTTACCTCAAAAATCTTTGCCCAGATCAATATTGTGTAGTATTTCCCCAAGTTTTTTTTTTTTGGTAGTTTCATGTAATACATTTAAGTCTTTAATCCATTTTTATTTGATTTTTGTGTATTGTGAAAGATAGGGACCCAGTTTCACTATTTTGTATATGGATATCCAGTTTTACCAGAACTATTTATTGAAGAGACTGTTCTTTCCTGACTGAATATTTTTGTTTTTTTGATCAGTTTGTATGTCTTTAAAGGTGAAGTGAGTCTCTGTTGGGCCACATACAGTCAGATTATTTTAAAAATTTATTCAGCTAGTTTATATCTTTTATTGAGGAATTTAATCTGTTTATACTTGTTATTGATGGTGAGGATGTACTCTTGTCATTTTGTTGTTTTCTTATTGTGGCTATCTTCTTCTCTTGTTTATCTTTTTGATCTGCTGGTTTTCTGTAGTGATGAGGTTTGGTTCTTTCTTGTGTATCATTTGTGTATCTGCTCTACCAGTGAGTTTTATACTTTTATGTGTTACCATGATAGTGATTATCATCTTTTTGCTTCCAGATGCAGAACTTTCTTAAGCATTTTTTAAAGGCCAGTCTAGTGGTGAAAATTTCCCTCAGTTTTTGCTTGCCTGAGAAACACTTTATTTCTTCCTCATTTTTGAAGGATAGCTTTTCTAGGTATGGTATTTTTGGCATGCAATTGTTTTCTTTTAGCACTTTTATTATATTATCCCATTCTCTTCTTGCCTGCAAGGTTTCTACTGAAAAATCTATTGCCAGTTTAATGGGGATTCCTTTGTATTGACTTAATACCTTTCTTTTGCTCCGTTTTGAAATTCTCTTTGCCTTTGAGTTTTGACAGTTTGATTATAATGTGCCTCAGGGAGGAGCTTTTTGGGTTGAATCTATCTGGGGCTTTTCAGCTTCTTGGATCTGGATGTCCATATTTCTTCTCAGAACTGGAAAGTTTTCAGCTATTGTTTCAGTAGTTAGATCTTCTATGCCTTTGCCCATCTCTTTTCCTTTTGACATTATTATAATATGAATGTTTGTTGTTTAATGGTGTACCACAATTCTTGTAGGTTTTCTTTACTCTCTTTTATTTTTTTTCTAACTGGATAATTTTAAATGACCTATCTTCAAGTTCAGGAATTCTTTCTTCTGCTTAATCAAGTATACTTTTGAAGATCTTGATTGTATTTTTTAATTTTATTCATTGATTTCTTTAACTGCAGGATTTCTCTTTGGTTCTTCTTTATCGTATCTATCTTTTGTGGAGTTTTACATTTATATAAAAATACAGGATGCTTTACAAATTTGCTTGTCATTCTCATGCAAGATCCATGTTAGTCTGCTAATCTGCTCTTTGTTATTCCAGTTTTAATATTTGTGTTGCTGAAGTGAGCATAGGATGTTAACTCTTACCATGACAATTCAGTATTTTACTAAAGGTAGTAGCCAGTGCAATAAGTCACAGAAAAATACATAAAAGGTATGTGGAAGAAAATGGCAAATAAAAATTTGGGCAAGATGCTTGTGTTTATTAAAAATTCTAAGGGTTTAAAAAATGTGCACCAGAACTAATAAAGAAATTTAGCAAAGTCACAATACATAAAATAAATTGACAAAATCAATTGTTTTATAAACTATCAATAATTTGAATATTAAATAATACAATGTGTCATAAAAATATGAAATATTTAGTAAAAGACATGCAAGAACGCTACATTTAAAATGATAGAACACTGCTTAAAAAATTAAGAAAGACCGAAAAGTGTGGAACAGTGTACTATACTAGGATTGGGAGACTTAGTACTACCATTGTTAAGTAATTCTTCCTAAACTGACCTACAGATCCACTGTGACCACAGTCAAAATTTCATGTGGCTGTTTTGGCAGAAATTGCTGATCCTATTTTGTAATTTATATACAATACAAATAATCCAGAATAGACAAAACAATTTTGAAAAAGAAGAACAAAGGCGAATAACTTGAATTTATTGAATTTAAGACTAACCCTAAAGTTACAGTAATCAGAGTTTAGAAATATATGATTCACACTCATATGGTTATATAATTTTTGACAAAGTTACCAAGGTAATTCAATGGGGGTAGAGGCAGTCTTTTTAACAAATGGTGCTGAAATAACTGGATATTTATATAGATAAAATAAACCTTGTCTTTTGCTTTGTATAGCACATAATAATTTATACAAAATTAATTGTAAATTTTAATGTAAATATGAAAACTATGAAATCTCTAGAAGAAAACATAGAAAAATGTTATTATAACCTTGGGATGGACATACATTTCTTATCTAGTACTCAAGAAACATAAAAAAGTAAATCATTTTAGTACGTTGTACTTTATCAAAGTTAAAACTTCTTAAACAGCACCACTAAGTAAACAAAAACACGAGTTTCAGGCAGGTAGAATATATTCTTAATTCATACTATTAAAAATGGCTTATCTCCAGAATTTACAAAAATTCCTATAACTAAATAGTAATTTAAAAATTAAAGTCAAGAAAACTGCATAAAAGACTTAGCTATTTCACATAGGAATATTTTTAAACGGAAAATATACTCATGAAAATATGCTTCACATTAATTGTCATCTAAGATATGCAAAGTGAAACGATAATGAGAAACCAATAAACATCTATTACGATAGCTAAAATTATAAGAGGTGATAGCACCAGATGTTAATGGTGATATAGAGCAATCAGAACTTTCATATATTGCTCTTTGGAAGTGTGTTAGTCTGTTTTCACGCTGCTTATAAAGACATACCCAAGACTGGGCAATTTACAAAATAAAGAGGTTTAATTGGACTTACAGTTTCATGTGGCTAGGGAAGCCTCACAGTAATGGCAGAAGAGGAGGAGCAAGTCATGTCTTACTTGGATGGTGGCAGGCAAAGAAAGGAGCACTTGAGCAGGGAAACTTTCCTTTTTATAATCATCAGATCTTGTGAGACTTGTTTACCATCACCAGAACAGCATGGGAAAAACCTCCCCCCATGATTCACTTACCTCCCACAGGGTCTCTCCCACAACACATGGGAATTCAAGATGTAATTTGTGTTGGGACACAGCCAGACTATATCAGGATAGTAAAATAATTCAGTTACTTTGGAAAAGTTAGGCAATTTCTTATAAAGTTAGACCTAGACATGCTCTATCACTCTGCAATTCCACTCCTAGGTGCTTACCCAAGAAAAATAAAAACACACGATAAAACCCCCTCTCCCCTAACAAAAGACAAAAGACTTACATACACACAAAATATTTGCATATATGTGTTAAAAAATAGCCTTATTTATAATAGCTGAAATCTGAAAAATACCTAAATGTTCATCAATAAGTGAACAGATAAGCAAAATTATGGCATATTCTTACAATAAAACACTGCTCAGCAATAGAATAAATTAAGTTTTGATAAATGAGTGAATCTCAAACTATGCAAATCAAGCAGAGCCAGATAAAATATGCAAAAATTGTACATTAGTGTGAAATTTCTTAGACAAAAAGAATAAATGTTGATAGAAACAAGATCAGTGGTTGCTTCTGGAAAGGTATAGTGATTTTCTTACAAGAGATCATTTTGAGGTAATGAAAATGTTCTGTGTCTTGATAGGTATGTATGTCACACAAATGTATATTTCTATCAAAACCTTTCTATTCATATATTTCAGATCAGTATATTTCACTATAGGTAATTTATACCTCAACAAAAAAACAATCATGTTAGTGTCAGCTAAAACATCTCACTAGTTAGGCAGAAAGTTTCAAACCTGCTAGAGAATTCTTTACTTGTTTCAGGGATGAAATATGAAATATAATCACTGTTACTCAGTTCAATTTAGACTACTGCTTGCAAAGTTGTAAGTAATGTAGATGAAAGGAAGGAATTAAGAAAGTCAGGAAGAGATAGACATGGACAGAGGGAGAGGAAAAGATAGTAAACGTGGTTTAGTGAGGGTAAACATAGCTCTGGTGGAATTTAATATTCCTCTTATCATGTATTTATTTTCTTCTCTTTAGGGATTTGTGTCCTTTCTATAAAAATAGAATGCTAAAGCTGGTGAATTTTGTGTCTCTCCCATCTATCTCATGGTGAGGAAGGAAAGGGATGATTCATGGAATGCCTCTTGCTTTATAGGCTTGGAGGATCCTTCCCCAACATTTTGTTCAGTTGTCAACGCATATTACTTAGGAGAACATTTATTAATGTAATACATATCTGTTGTGCTGCTGTTACACGCATCGGCTCATTTGTTGTACTAAGGACATGACAAATCAGGCAAAGTCCTGATTCTTTTGAAGTTTAAACTCCAGAGTAAATCTAAAGACAACAATGAGCAAACATGCTAATATATACTATGTATGTGGTGTTAGTGCTTGCAGAAAACAAACTAGAATGAGAGGAATAGGAAGTGCTGGGATGGGGAAAGTGACTTTTTAATCCAAGGTGGTCAAGATGACTTTGCTTAATATATGTCTTTTGAGAAGAGGTCTTAAGTAAATGAGGGAGTATATGACATGGCCTCTGATGGGAAGAATACCAGGTACAGAGAACAGCAAGTGCAAAGACCATGAGGAGGGAATAATTTGGTGGTCAGAGGAAGTGATCAGTGTGGCTGGAGAAGAGCGAATAAAAGAAAGAGTGGTAGGAGGTGAGGTCATTGGTCAAGGACTTTGGAGGAGCTTTTGCTTTGTTTTTTAGCAGCTAAGATTTGACTTGGGTTTTAATGAATAAATCTGGCTACACAGAGCAAGGATAGAATTAGGGAGACCAGTTAGAAGATTCCTGCTTTTCTAGACAGATGGTGATGGTGTCTCTGGCCAGGCTGGGACTTGGGCATGTGAGGGATGTCTAAAGTGTGCTGTCTACCTGCTGAGTCATCGTCTACTAGGCACCTTGTTGAGAGCCATCTTGCTCCAACTATTTCCCTTCCCAAAGCAATCTCTCCTTCTCACAGCTTACGTCTAGCAATGAAATTTCCATTGCAGGTAGACTCCCGAGGACCTACCTCAGTTTCTCCTGAGGGCACACAATGTAATGGCCATTCACAGCACAAGGATATAATTCAGTAGCTGGGGAAGACAGCCAGAGATCAGGACACATGCCTTCCCTCGTCTGTCCTTCCTTCCGCTAGCCTGGGTTTCTGCTTTGTCACTTGATGGCACTCACACTGTTAAAATTTTTAATTTTCTTTAAAATAAATGTGATGAACTCTCATTATGAAAGTTCAGCCTCGTTTCTCTGAAGGAGGACAGTTAGCGTGAAAGAAAGATAAAAAGAGCCACAAAAGATTCATTGCTTCTCTGGAACATAATAGATGAACAACTCCTGAGGGGGCCTCTGGGATTGAAATATAACATGAATATTAAACAATCCAAGCTTGGCGAGATACAAGCAGAGAATGGCTTTATGTTTCACTCATTGCTGTCTTAAGTATACTCTGGCTCATCTTTCTCTCAAACTTCTTGATACCATCTTGAGAGGGTATAAAGTTTCTTGATCACTTTCAACTCCAAGAACAGGCCCACTTTGGTTATTAAGCCTCATTCTGTTGTAAAGAGATCCTGCCTAGTCTAAATAAAATTTTCAATCTCATACCTAGTTCAGATCTTCTCCTCTCTTTCCACCCCCCTTTTTTCCCACTCCAGCTCAGGCCCGATCTGTGGCTCAGCTGCAGCAGTGTGTTGGAGATGGATCGAAGTCTCAGCAAGAGCCAACTGTTAGCATCTCTTTGCAATTCCAAGTTCAGTGTTGTCAGGTTGGTGGATTAAATCAGCGACGGTGGGAGTATTTGCACCATGGAAATTGGCAACCACTACAAACCAGGGTGTTTTCCTCCAAGGGAGCCAGCAGCATACCACTGCTCAGAGGCGAGTAGTGGGGAAAGAACATTTAAAAAAATGTTCCTTTCCATCCTTCTCCTTTTCTGGCTCTTTCTTGTCTGGGTAGGGGAGGGGATGAGATTTAAAACACGAAGAAGATGTCATTTAACTGGTGCTGCTGCAGTCTGGCTGTTGATGCTCTCTGAATGGCAGATATCCATTGCTGGCTTTCTCTTAGAGACCCAGTGTGAGCTTTTAGAAAGAACTTTCAGGATCTCCACATACACAGTTCTCTGGCATGGGTGATGGGTTCCTTAGCTGACCTTTTGAGACTCTCCTTGGCTTTTGAATCCCTGCAGCAAAAAATGTAGCCTCTTTCTAAGAGAATTTCTTCACCTAAAAGGTCTTCTTAAGTGTATAGATTATATGTAAGATAGCCTACGTTATGCTTCTCTTTCATCAGTCTGGTCTATAAGAAATACATGCCTTCTGGTTAGAACACAGGACAGGAGCCAAGGCCACCTCATTGCTGCCCTCTCTATTTTCTTCCTGACATCCAGAACCACCCCCACCATCTTCCTATGCTTAAGATTCTCCAGGTCTCAAGCAGGCAGCATCTCTATGTTCCCATATATCCCAGGTGATGGGGCTTTGTTGTGCTCCTGTGATCTTCCTCACTGTGATTTTGTCTGCTTTGATGGCAGTCCCAGCTGAGCCCACAGATCCTGCATCTCAGCAGGCCTCTAGCCAGGCAGTGAGAGCAGTCTCCCCTCTTCGGGCACCTCCATGTCTATAGATGATTGTCTTAGAGCTGACCTTACACTTGGCCTGGGATGTATGGAATATCACAGCTTTTACAACCCTCTAGTCCAGCAACACACATTCAAACTCCTTTTCCGTTTTTATTATTCCCGTTGTATGTTGGCTCCAGAAGCTTTCTGCATGTTTACCATGAAGGACCATATTTCAAACCAAAAAACAAAAACAAAATAAATCTACCCTCCCCCAAAGTAAAGTTAAGAGTTATCTACTGTCAGTGAAATGGGGGCTGTAGAGTAAGTCTGGCTGACCCCAAGTATATGCTTGCTCCTTAGGCAGCCTTCCGTCTCAGGCTGACTTTGCGGCAGCTATGCTTGAGGTGAGCAGAACAGCTTGTCATAACTTAAATAACCCAGAAAGGTTCAACTTTAAGGCATCCTGGAACTTCAAGGGCCCAGATTGGGGGAAAAGAAGAAAGTCTGAACAAAGGCAGGAGGAGCACATTCCTTCTGGAGTGTGCCTGGGGATGTCTGGCAGCAGTTCCCAGTGTGCTGGTAATAGTACCAACAGCAGACTTAGCTGTCATCCACAGATTTCTGGAATACCTTGCCATGTTTCAGGCAGTGGATTAAGCTCTTTTCTGCATTATATCATTTACCTTTCTCACAATCTCCTTGAGTCAGGTACTATTACTTTCTCATTTTACCGATGAGAAAACAAAGGGCCAGAAAGTTTAGGTAATGTGTACAAGGTTACACATCTATTACGTGGCACTACTGTGGTTCAGCACAAGGTGGGCTGCCTCCACTGTTCATGCTCTTACCCAGTCCCCTTGGCTGCTTCTCTGGGTAAGTGGTTAGAAACGTATGTTTTGAGTTCAGGTGTGATTTGAGTTTCCATGTGATCATAGGTGAGTTGCTTAAAGTATAAATATTAGTAACAATTATTAACTGCACAGGGGAAAAAAGAGTGGTAACTCACCTTAGGTCTTACGCTATACCGTTTATGTATCTATTCATTTATCTATTTATCTTGATATTTACATGTCAGGTTATTTACTCAGTCATTGATATTTATCGAGCACTTACTGTGGCCCAGGCCCGGCACTGAGTACTTTGCATATCATCTCATTAGAAATCACAATTCTACGATGTATCATCTATTGCTTCCTTAATTTTATAGCTAAGAAAATTACAGTGGTTATATTTTTATCTTTGTTCAGTTCCAAAGCCAATGTGCTTTTTTATTACAGTATGGTGGTTGAAAGCAAAGCTTTGATTTGTTTGTTTATTTTTGTTGCTGTTATTATTCTAGGCGGTTGTGTTGGGCAGAGAGCAGAAAGAGGAAGTATCTCTAACAGGTAGGGTCTCTATTAGCACAGACAAGATAGGAAAACATCCAGGGAGGATGTCCAGAATACAGAGGGTAAGTATGATAGATGACAAGCTCCCAAGCCTTTGCCAGGCACTATTGAGAGGTGGCTGCAGAAGTGAGGGGAAGGTGAGTTCCTCAGGCCATCCCTGTCTCTGTTAAATCAGTATCTGTCAGGGCCCAGCAAGAGGGAGAGAAAGGCTGTGAGGAGATGAGACTTCTCAAAGTTCTCTGAAGTCTGCACGCGGAGCTCTCAACTGGCAGGGATGCATTTTGCAAGGTTCTGTGGGTGCTAAGAGGTGAGCATCAGGCAGAATTATGACTCCTTTTCTACTTTCACATGGGATTTAAGTGGAGAGAAATGAGAATAGTGTCCAAGACCGTTGCCCTTCCTGGCACCTAAAGTCCAGACTAGAAACTTGATTGGAGACTAGAGGTTTATGTTTGCTGTAAGCATGTTTCTCAAAGTCACAGGTTCTCAGGTAAGATGAGGAGGCTTTATCGTAGCACAGGAGAATACATCGCTAAACCTCTCATCATCAGAGGAGCTGGGTCCCTCAGCCAGAGTGCCACATGGGAAAACAGCTTCTCTGCTGCCTTCCCACCACCTTTCATTCAGTTTTCTCCTGTGGTGCCTGGCCCAGCGAAGGCCTTCTCAACAGAGCATTGTTTTTCCAACTGTGCTCTGGGCGTTTCCCAAAATTGTCTCCGTGGCCACAGGAGTGACAATTGAAGGTAGGGGAGAGGAGCCAACAGGGCCCAGCCAATACCTATAGCTCAGCAGAAACACTCATTCTTTTGGTTTACATATTACAAACTTTAGTCTAAGGTTTTGTTGAAGGAAAGCCTTTTATTATCCAACCCTCCCCACCACCAGTAAATCTAGACCAAAAATGTGTGTGTTTTTTTTTTTTTTTTTTTTTTTTTTGCCTTTCTTAGGGCATGATACCTAGCAAGTATAGTCGTATACCACATAATGACGTTTTAGTCGACAATGGACCATACATACAGTGATGGTCCCATAAGATTATAGTGCCATGTTTTTACTGAATGTTTTCTAGGTTTAGATACACAAATACTTATCATTGTGTTATAATTACCTACAGTATTCAGTTAAATAACATGCTTGTAATCTAGGAGCAATCCCATGTAGCCTGGGTGTGTAGTGGGCTATACCATCTATGTTTGTGTAAGTACACTGTATGATGTTCACGCAATGATGAAATCACCTAATGATAAATCTCTTGTAATGTATCCCTGTTGTTAACCGACATGACTATACTTGCTAAATAGTACCCATCATTAATAGTGGTATTACGTGACACCTACCCTCGAGGAGCTTACAGATGTTAGAGGGTACAGATGTGTTCCTCCTGTTCTTTCATGAGAAGCAGGCTAGGCTGTGTTTGCTCCTCACACTGTTCTCCTTCCAGAAGTTGTAATTCATTTCTGCTTTCCCTCTGTAATCTGGAATCCAAATGGAGTCTCCCCTATTCAAGTGACAGACAGTCTGTGATAAGACAAAGATGAGACCATGGATGGCAAAGTTCTTGGTGAATTGTAAAAGGCTGTAAAAATATTTGATATTGTTACCTGTATTGTATTTTCAAGAGGACATTGAGTCACAGTGACTACTCCTAGTGGAAATTTGGAAGAATTCCTTGGAGCAGATGGACTGTAGTCCTCAAAAGCAGCACCCATTCCTCAAGCATTTAGCCTGGGACACTGATGGAGATGCTAAGAGTCTGTGTGGTGAGGTCTTTGCCTAAAGAGGGTGTATTAGTTCATTCTTGCATTGCTATAAAAACACCTGAGGCTGGATAATTAATAAATAAAAGATTGGCTCATGATACTGCAGGATCTAAAGGAAGCATAGTCGCTTCTGCTTCTGGGGAGGCTTCAGGAGGCTTCCACTCATGGCAGAAGGCAAATTAGGAGCAAGTGTCTTACGTGGCAGGAGGGGGAGCAAGAGAGAAAGAGTAGGAGGAAGGAAGTTCTACACACATTTACGTGACCAGATCTTGTGAGAACGCACTCACCATCATAAGAACAGCACCAAGGGGATGGTGCTAAACCGTTCATGAGGACCCACTCCCATGATCCAGTCACCTCCCACCAGGCTCCATCTCCAACACTGGGGGTTATAATTTTATAATTTGACATGAGACCTAGCAGGGGGGAAGGGAGGACACAGATCCAAACCTTATCAGGGAGCTTGCCGTGAAGACTTAAATCAACCAACCCTACTTGCTCGTGGTTCAGCTCAATAGAATGACTTCTTTTTTTCCCTGTCACACTTCTATGAGAAAGATAAATGGCAAAAGACAAGATTATATCAAACATTTACATATTATTTTCATTTTTCCAAACATTTGTTTTGCCAGGTTAGTTTTAGAATATGCCTCATGATAGTTCATTTGGTACACATTTATGAAATGGTGCCAGCTTCTGTCCAGGCCACAGGATGGGTGCTGGAGGAAGATGAAAGGGGAAAGTCTATTCAGACCCAGGGACAGTTATAGCAGCAACCACAAACATACAAGAGGATGACTCCAGTGCAAAGGGATGGCCAGTGACACATGGAAAGTACAGAGCTCCCAGGGAAGCTGAAGGAAGTAGCTTCCTCTTGGCTGGGAAATGTCAGTGCATTTATAGACTCTTGATGGAAAGCTTATTTTCACTGGTACCAGTTGCAGCCCCAGGTAAAATTGTGAGATGAGAAGAGTTTTATTTGTTTACTTATTTATTTAAATCCCTTTTCCCCTCCCTCTTTTTCGTTGCTTACAATTGCCAGTGCCCTTGTGCTTTCTCTCCATTCCCCTCTAACTCAAAGATACTCTCAGGTCCTTTGGGCACATGCCATTTATTAATTAATTAAATCAACAAATAACCATCAAGTGCCTGCTCTGTGCTGGGTACGGGGTATTGTTCTCACCCACCATGTAGGAAACAGCAGTGAATGGGATAAAAGGGTTTCTCTGCCTACTTGAAATTTATCCCCCAGGAGAGTGAGAAAGAAAATAAACTAATAAAGAACAAATTAAATTGCATGCTAACAATTTTTAAGTAGGAGTAAAGGCCACGCTAAGCATGACTGCAGGATGTTGCAACAGTGAGAGATGAAATGGCCACTTCAGACAGAATGGTCAGGAAAAGGCCTCTCTGAAGAGGGAACATTTGAGCAAAGACCTGAATACAAGGATCTAGGAACCCAGTGTTCTAGAAACAGAGGATGTATAAAGACTCTGAGGCAGAAATGAGTTTTAAGTGTTTGAGGAATAGAAAAAATAGAGTGCGTTACAGAGAGAGAAAGCACAAAAGGATGGAGTTAGAGAGGCAGACAGTAATGTGAATAGATAAAGTGCGGTGAAAAGCCACTGGAGGGTTCAGTGCCTGCAGCATTGCAGTGTTTCCCCTCTTAGGACATTTGCACTTGTGTATTTGTGTATCTTACTTCATTAACAAAGCGTGCCTGAGTACCTGTTGAATGCTACCCCGGATCCTAGTGCAGTGCCATGGACATAGCAAACGTGCATTGATTGAGCAAAGATCAGACCATAAGCTAAAGCCACAAATCCCTGAGGGTAGAGTGTCAGACATTTCACCCAAGATAGAATACCTGGGGGTATTCTATTAGTCCTCCATGTGTTTCTGTGAAGGCCATTGCTCACTGCAAAAGATTGGCTCTCCTTTCCTTTTTTCACAGGGCTTAGGCATTCAACCTTCTCTTTGTTCTCTTTCTAGCTGTCCCATCATTTGGGGGCACTCTCCTCACAACTGTGGCTGCACAGTCTCCCCTGCTCCTCCTACTTCTGCTAACCTGAAAGACATAGGCCTGCCTCATGGAATAGCAGAACTATGAGGAACTGAAGGGAAAATAACACAAACAGCAAACATGGGAGCATGTTGTCAGAAGTCTTTCCAAAACTTTCCTTCTCATTTCTCTGGGTAGGTTTGGGGAGCCTGTCTTCATTCCTTCCTTCTGCAATTGTCCTGGTTACAGAAGGATGATAAACTGGAGAAACTTTTGTCTTTTTAATTGGAATGCTATTTTTCATTAAATTGTCACTGAGGGAGATTGACAAAGGACTTCGGCTGTTCTTGACCCTCTGTTCTGCAGGCTTTGGCTAAAAGTAAAGCTTGTCTGCCATGTGATTATATGAGAGCAATTCATTCTTTCCTTCCTCTAAACCGGAGAAAGCTCAGCCTTCCATCTGGATTCCAAATAGTTGTCAAAAATTCACTCTTCAATTCTCCTGTTTTTGCCAGCTGGAAAACGGTGTGAAGTATTGAAGAAATATGAAAAACACAATCTGAACCCAACCCAGAAAACCTTTTCACAAAGGTAAAAGAGAAATAAAAGTTTTATTATTGAATAAGCATTAGAACGGAAAGTGATACACGCCACAGGCAATTTGCAGAGACAGAAAGAAATCTCACTGTTTTATCCAGCCAAGTGGTTACAGCCATTCCATTTATATTCTCGAGATAAATTTGCGAATTTTCTCCTGTGTTTATAACTGCAGGTAGGTTTTGCAATTTGAAGTCAGTTGATTACATTTCAAAGAGATGGCTCTCATGTCTTTATTTCTGAGTTGTAAGATTGGCAAGAACTTTATTTAACATTTGCCTTATAGTAGGCATTTAGGATCCTTATGAGGCCAATCTTGGTGGGTTAAAGAATAGGTGCCTTAGAGATACTCCAGAATTGGGTGCTGGCTCAAACATGTGATCTTTCTACCTTGCCAGAAATTGGAAATTTCAGTGCTCTCACAGAGTTCTTACTAAAGTATCCCAGCCAGTCACACACGATCCCTTTTAGAACTATTTTTAGAAAGTATATTGAAAAGTAATATTTGCTTAATTTGCTAAAATAAAGATGAAAAAATATCTTTCCTTATCATTTCTCTCCTCTGTTTTAGGAGAATAATCTGAGTACTGTTTCTCCCAGGATATTTCCATCTTTCAACTGTATAAGACTAAACAGATAAACAGGATTCTGAATCTCAGATGGGAATCCCTGAGTGCTTGGACTTTTGAGGATGAAGAACTGGATCTGAATCCTGACTCTTCTCTCACTAGCAGAATAATTAATATATTGGGGCTTCACTTGTAACATCTGTCAAAGGAGGATAATAATTGTTCTGCCTCTCACACGTTTTCTATCTTTGCCTAGATAGTTTCTATTCTTTGTACAGGTTTCAGCTGAATGTTTTCTTTTATAATACTTTACACTTCATTTTAAGCTCATTGTGCCTATAGCTATTAACTTGCCTGTCTTGCGGTACTGTTAGGACAGAGGACTTATTCACTGCTTATTTTTAGGAGCTGCTTATAAATGGGATCTAAATAACTTGTGAGAGCCTGAATGAACCTGCCTGTTTGTGTGGTCATAAGATGGAATGTTATACCCAAGTAAAGTTCCTGGCATACATGCTGCCTCCTCTGCCTTTCTTTGGAGCTAAGACCCTTTGAGCTGTGCTTCTTTCCTCTACAAAAAACGTCTTTGAGCATTTCCTCACCCTCCACTGGTGCTCTTAGTCCTTAGATTATGAAGATCTTATGATGAAGTAGCTTCTTCTAAAACATTCATCATTGATTCAAATGCTATTTGCAGCCAGGAAATTAGCCTCTCCTCTTCCAGAAGGTTTTCTTTCAGCCAGGAGCTTGAAGAAATAGATTTTCCTGTTTATTCATCTATTAGCAAAACAGTCAAACTGATATCTAACTCCAGAAACATTTCATTTAGTCAAACCATTGATTTAGTTTGGAAAAGGAGGAAAAAAGAGCACCAGGGGAGAGTTTGGGCAAGTTCTTTTCTCAGCCTGCAAGATTTCACTGGATGGGATTGTTCCATATCACTGGCTTGCTGGGGCAGTGGAGAGGAGGGCTCAGTGAGGTGCTGCTGACACTTGCAAGACCCACGAGAACCATGTTTCCACCATGAGATTTGCTGTTTGGAAATAGAGTTACTGATTATTCTGATATTGCAAACTCAGTTTGCTAGTTTCTTCCTGTGCTACAAGTAAGTGCATACTTACTTTAAACATTAGTAGGAATATTTAAGAGGTTTCTGGTCCCACAGGATGTTCAAGGCTTCAAAGGAACAGATGAACATTTGTATAACCTTCCATGTAGAAGACAGCAGTCAGAGTTAATTTTTAATTTATTTCCCTCCAGAGAAAATATCTCCTGGTAACTGTTGATCCAGCAGACAATGAGGTTCAGTAAAATCATTTAGAAGCTTGAAGGGAAAAAAAATCCAAAGTTTCTGATGATAAAGGGAAAGTAAACATCTAAGAAAGAACTTTTTTTTTTAAAAAAATTCCAAACTTAGGTGAATGCATGGTATAGAATAGAAGATTTCCATCGTAGGCATCACCAAATAGCACAGTTGAATTTGTGGCGTTGTTTCTTCTACTTTGGTATAACCCTATTCTGCCCATCATTAAATTAAAAAATTCAAGAATAGGTCTTTAATTACTTGAGAAGACATTGCTGGTGATTTTTCCTATCTCTAGTTATAGAAATTCTTTCATAGTTTAAAAAATAGAATACATTTCTCATAAGACTGTTCCACAACTTTGGCTGCTGTGTCTGTGCAAATGACTTTTATGGAGAAGAGCTATTAAACCCTAGCCTTTTTCTTTCTTTTTAAAATATTTTTTTGTGTGTATATTTGAAATTTACCAACATGATGTTACAGGGAGCATATAGTTAAATAGTTACTAGAGAGAAACGCATTAACATATCCATCATCTCACATAGCTACTTTTTGCTGTGGCAAGAACAGCTAAAATCTACTTATTTAACAAAGATTCCTAATGTGTGTGATTTTTATTAGTTCTGTTCCTCATGTTACACATTAGATCTCTAGACCCATTCATCCATACAGAGATAGCAAATGAAACGCTGGTTACCAGGGATGAGGAAGTGAGTGGACAGGAAATGAAGAGATGTAGTTCAAAGGATATCACAGCTTTTATCCTGGAAAATTTCAATCTCCTATTATCTCATTCCCTGTCAACAGGACCATGCAAATATTAACAACTAATATTTGCAGAATGCTTTATCATTTAGAAGATATATTTATATGTTTATCTTATTTAGCCCTCTCAGCAGCACTGTAAGAAAAGTATTATTCTGCATTGAGGGATTAATAATAATAATGATAATAACAACGAGAAGAAATTAAAAAGATAATAATCTGCCCAAAGTCACATGCCCATGGGAGGAGCTGGGCTATAAACCCCTTCTGAATGTTCTTTCCATTGTGTTTACTTTTTTAGAGTTAAGGACGAATGGGTGAGACTAATCCAATGGGAAAACGTTCAGAATTCTTAATTTCAGAGTTGTAAGAAAATTTACAGATCATCTATCCAAAACTCTCTTAGAAAGCTAAAGATGAAAATAATTGCTACGTCTAAGCAAAAAGTTCTGTCATCTTATTTCCTGTTCTTTCTTACTATACTGACTCTCCTGCTCCCAGTGTACACGCATGGTAACATGGTGCTTATCCATCGGGAATATTCTAGGAAGCCAAGAGGACATTTTCCAATAGAAGGGAACGCCTAGAAAATTTGTACCTTACCTACTTAGAATGTTACAAACTTAAGTTTTATATTGGAACAGTCATCATTTTTCTATTTGGGCTACAGAAATGAGGTGCTTGGGTTCTCAATACATTACACACACACTTTTCTCCTTTGTCTTTGTTCCTCCTGCTTCCCTTCTCAACTTTTTAACTTTTATTCTGCTAATGCTTTCAGTATTTTCACATAAACTGTGCTGAGTGTCAGATGTGGGTCAGTGGATATTATTGTGAAAAAGATATCTATATGAACACTCCAATTTATGGGTGAAACAAACAATAAAATGCTTTCTTTTTTATTTTTTTGGTGGTTGTGTCAGCTTGACTCCACTCTAATACTGTCCCTGACCTTTTCCTAGCCAAGTGAATCCATAAATTAGTCAAGGTGGAAACACTGATTTATTGGAGTGGATATGCTTTAACATCAGTTTGAATTTAGAATATGTTGCTGCCTTGTGCTGTCACAAAACACACTGTATACATTATTAAGCTGGGTCCTGCAGAGGTTTGAAAGATGTATAAGATGAGGCAGTGGTTTCTCCCAAAGGCTGTGGATCCTTGGGGTGCTGAAGAGTTATACAAATCCGTAACATTTCCACAGATTGAAAAAAGCAGTAGCCACACATTATTGAATGGACTCAAAATATATGCCTGCAGCTTTGCCCTACCCCAGTTTTCTCAGGTAAGAATTCTTTTATTTCCGGCAGTTGAACCCCAGACCTCTGTGGTGCTGGTCAGAAGAGTAGGTAGAGCTTTAGTCTGGAAAGGGGCAATTTAGAGAATGAGTGGGAGAAAGGGAGAGAGACAGAGACAGTTACAGTGATCCAGGGACAAACAGAGAAACAGAAACAGCACCTTAGGCTGAGTTTGGAACAAGTGCAGGGGAGTTTACACAATAAGACTATAGAGTTAAGGCCACAGCAGGATATGTTTTTTTTCACAGTGGAAAAAACTGAGAAGAATTTTAAGAAAGGTTTGCTGAGTGTTCCCACTTTGACTCCTCTAATGGAGATTTAATATGTTATTTAAATCGTTTTCCACAGGTTTCGACTTTTTCCAGATAGAACACTTCGGTTTTTAATCTGGCGTTGTTCTTAGGCCACTAAATATACAGGTGATGAAACACCCAACCAGTTTTCAAAAGTATGTAGATACTTTTGTAATTAATAAAATAAAATCTATGTAAAAGTGGTATTAAAACCATCATAGTTTTACATTATATATCTGCTAAATCAATATATACCATACTTCTATTACGAGGAAAACTCAACAGTTTTTATTTTAAAATCTTTTTAAATTTTAAGTTCCGGGGTACATGTGCAGGATGTGCAGGTTTGTTACATAGGTGAACTTGTGCCATGGTGGTTTACTGCACCTATCAACCCATGACCTAGGTATTAAGCTCGCTATGCATTCACTATTTTTCCTAATGCACTCCCGCCCTCCACTGTACCCCCTGACAGGCCCCAGTGTGTATTGTTCCCCTTCCTGTGTCCGTTTGTTCTCATTGTTCAGCTCCCACTTATAAGTGAGAATATGTGGTGTTTGGTTTTCTGTTCCTGCATTAGTTTGCTGAGGATAATGGCTTCCATGTCTATTTATGTCCTGCAAAGGGCATTATCTCATTCCTTTTTATGTCTGCATAGTATTCCATGGTATATATGTAACTCGTTTTCTTTATCCAGTCTATCATTGATGGGCATTTGGGTGGATTCTGCATCTTTGCTATGGTGAATAGTACTGCAGTGATACATGCACACACTTATGTGTGCATGTATCTTTGTAATAGAATGATTTATATTCCTTTGGATATATGCCAAGTAACGGGATTGCTGGGTCAAATGGTATTTCTAGTTCTAGATCTTATAGGAATCAACACACTCTCTTCCACAATGGTTGAACTAATTTACATTCCCACTAACAGTGTAAAAGTATTTCTTTTTCTCTGCAATCTTGCCAGCATCTTTTGTTTCTTGAATTTTTAATGATTGCCAGTTTGACTGGCATGAGATTGTATCTCATTGTGGCTTTGATTTGCATTTCTCTAATGATCATTGATGCTGAGCTTTTTTTCATATGTTTGTTGTCTTCGTGAATGTCTTCTTTTGAGAAGTGTCTGTTTATGTCCTTAGCCCACTTTTTAATGGGGTCGTTTGTTTTTTCTCTTGTGTGTTTGTTCAAGTTCCTTGTAGATTCTGGATATCAGGACTTTGATGGATAGATTGCAAAAAGTGATCCAGGGACAAGGAGAGAAACAGAAACAGCACGTTAGGCTGAGTTTGGAGCAACTGCAGGGGAGTTTACACAGTAAGACTATAGTAACCTACAGAGTGGGAGAAAATGATGATAGTTTCTTTTGTTGTGCAGAGGTTTTTCTTTATGTTTGAAAAGAGTCCTCATACTCAAAAAGAGCTAAAAGCAACTGTGATAATGCCTATGAACAAAGTTTGTAAATCTGCAAAGCCCTGTGTGAATGCAAAGGCTTCTTATTATCAGTTTTCATAATACAAGGCTTGCTTAGAGTAAATTCAAGTAGTAGGATATGTAGTTAAGAAAAGTTTTCTCATTAATCCTAGATAGCAAACAATGATTATGAAAGGGGAATAGAGTCCTAAGGAAGGAAAGAGGTATTTCTGTGAGAAGTGGTCAGGGCTGCCTTCAGAGAGAACATGAGCGTGGAGTTTGGTCTTCAAGTATGTGGTAGACAGAGTGGGGCAGTCTAGGAAGACAGGTGGGAGCAAAGGTGGAGAAATTTAAACAGAAGGAGCATCATTATTACATTTGGGTTACTTGTGCCTGAATAAAGGTGTAACATCCTCAGCAGAAGTGATTGTCATAATGAGACCAATTGTGGGTCTTTACTCTTGAAAAATTGCAGCTCTCAAAAGAATAACCTGCAGCTTTGATAAAGATTGGAACAACTGGAAGTGATTCACTTCTTGGAGAATATGTGATTTGGTGAAATCACTGAAACACTCATTTGGTCATATCTAGTAAAGTGTGGAATATTCAGGTCTTGCGCTGTGTAATTCCCCCCCCACCTTTTCAAGGAGACATGCATAAAAATGTTGTATTGATGGTAATACTGAAAGGCTGGAAGCAATTACAATGTCCATCAACAGGGAGACAAATATGTAAATTGCATTATCTTTTTTTAATGGAATACATGCAGCAGTTCATGAACAAAAGCTACCCATCAGCATGATTAATTAAATTTCAAGAACACAGTATGCAGTAAAAAAAGCAAATGCAAAATGACAAACTCTATGAGGCTATTTCCGTAAAGTTCGAAAGTGTGGAAACAGGGCAACGTTGTTTGTAGAGGTCAACCTAGAAAGCCAGAGTGTGAAAGTGTGCAAGTGCTTGAAACACAGCACCTCCTCCAGGGACAGAATAGGATTTCAGGAAGGAGTACCAAGGAAACCTACTTTATTCTTAAAAAAAAATCTACTGCAGATACGTGAATTTGATATACGAATTCTCTATACATTTTTGTGTGGTTTAAGTAATTTATAATACAAAATTAGAAAGTAAGTAATACCAGATGATTATTACAAATGAATGGTCCTTTGTTTCTCAGTTTCATACTTCTTTATTTTTATTCCCTAGAGGCAACCATGCTGAAATTCTTTTGGTATTTGTGGCCATATTTTTAAGTAACATGCATTTACTCTTACTTTTTCTTTATAAATTTACACATTATCTATTGTCATTCTAACTTTGGCCTCTAAAAGCAGCCTCCTACCCCATGTCTGCTCTTCCCATCCTTTTAAAATAGATCTCACAATTTGGGATTAAACAAATATTGTGTTTGCTTTATTATGACCATATGAATATATTTTATGGCTGAGTCCAGTACTATTTCTTGTGGAATACTATCTTTTTTATTTCCCTATTTTTTATTTTTTCTGTAGTTACTCATTACTTTATGTTTTCACTTACTGATTTTCTGTATACCTGTTGGTAATTGTCTCAGGTTTATAGAATGTCTGTTCAGAAAAATTTTTTAAATGTTCTAACAGACCACATAATCAGTTTCTTTATTTCCCTGGAGACCCCCTCCTGCAAGTCTGTATCTTCCTGCTCCCATACAAATTAATGTCTCCTTAAGCCAGGTTTGTACTTCTCTTATGGGGGCATTCTCCTGCCAAAAGTTTGTGTTAGAACTTTTATTTCCTGGATTCTCTGCCTTCCTTCTTCTATATTTATAGTGCTGATTTGATAGGAAAATCTTTAATAGCTTCCTAAGAAAGGATACTTGGGAAGTGAAATTGCTGAGATCTTACTCATTTGATTGATGGGTTGGCTGGATAGGAAATTCTAGTGGGAAATCATTTCCCTCTGAGTTTTTGAACTCATAGCTCAATAATATTATAGTTTCCATGTTTATTGCTGAAATATCTGTTGCAATTTTGATTTCTGATTTTATCAGTGTGTGAATTGTTTTTCCTTTTTGAAAGTTTTTAGGATATGTTCCTTAGTCCTGGAGTTCTGAACTTTCCTAGTGATGCAAGTTGATGGGAACACTTTTTATTTATGTTCTGAGTGCTTTGGAACTATTGTTGTAGACAAGGGAAACTTGCTTTTAGTAATTATTTTTGATAAGTTTTTTTCCCCTCATTTTTCTTTCCTTACTTTCTGGTATTCCTATTGTGTGAGTATTGGACAGCCTGGAATGCTGTGATTTTCTTAACTTTTTTTTCTAGTGTATATTACTTTTAATTTTCTCTTCCAAGAGATTGTCTTAATTTTAATGTTCCAATACTTTTGTTGAATTGTTATTTCTGATATTATTATTATTTCCATGAGGTATCTTTTTTTCTCTGACAATTGTTGTGGTATCTTTTAATTGATGTAAAAGATGTGGTATCTTATTTTCTCTCTCTAAAGAAAGCAATTTTTTACATTCTTCCATATTATCTTCTTTTCCTATGACTTCAGTATATTTTTCTTTTTTCCCTTTAATTTTCATGTTAATGACTGGTGGTATCCATATTAATGTTCCTATTTAAGAGTGAGGTGCTCAAAGGCTGATAATAGTTCTCTGATGGAAGGCTTGTAACCAGTAAGTAATCTTCACAAATGCAATGGTTGGATAGCAAGGCAGCCATCTCAGCTGGAGGTCCCCAGATATAAGTCTCTAGAGATTTTTTCCTTGGGATTGCATAGTTTCTGCACTCTCTTGCTTAAATGATATAGTCTGGTTTCAAACACTGTGGGATGAGGACATTGGAGGCAGCCGTATGTGGAGTTGCTTTTAATCCTGTTTCAGTCCATTTTCTGGTTTACTTCTTGCTTATGTTTGCAAGTCGAGTCACTGTGGTCCGGTGTCTCTGGACCCTGAGACCTGTTCCCATTCTTGGTCTGGGATACTTATGTGCCTAGCTGAGGAAAGATAGGAAGGGGTTCTGTGTGTCTTGTTTTCAGGTTTATGCCCTACCACAGGCCTTCATTGGGATTTCTGGAGGGAATAGAAATCAATTTACATTTGAATAGTAGATGTGAGTAGGGGTAGAGCAAGTTACCTAACCTCTCTTTTCTTCACTTTCTTCATCTGTGGAATAGAAATAATAATGATACCTGCCTCATAGAGTTATTGTGAGCATTAAATGAGTTATTATCTGTAAAGTGCTTATAACAGTATTAGAATATAGGGAGTTCTCAGTAAGTATTCTCCATTGTTATTTGTTAATATTACCGTTCAAAATGCCAACAACTTCCTACTCGAGTGTTTGTACCTCTCTTGATTAAAACAAAACAACACACCTTGCATCAAAGCACTGAGCAAGAAACTAGAACCATGTAAGACACAGAGTAGGCTCTCAATAAATGTTTCCTAATTTTTAATCTGTGTCCTTATTTTCTCTCCCCAGTTAGATTCCCAATACCTCTGTATATCCTGAGGGTCTGATTTAGTGCTTATACATACTGTTCTTACAAATATGGACTGAACCAAACTGAATTTGTATTGGAACCTTTTTTGGAAAACAGAGACACACTACAAATCTTGATTTAGATATCAACATGTTGAGTTAAAATATAGAATCTTTTGACCAAAATTTTAGCAGTGCTTCTTCAAAGTAAAAATATTTTGAAGGAACTTTTTTCTTTTTATTACTTTCTTTCGCTTCTATTAATGTCATAAAACAGTTCGGTCAGCAGACATTCTGCTGTATATGCTGTGGTTCTTCAGGTTGCATGCATTTCTTGGGATGAATTTGTTTTAGTGGTGCCTGTTCATCAGGATGCTGAATTTTCTTTCTTATATTTAATCTCCTTAGCAAATTTGAGTCTGTGGCAATATCACAATGTTTCAATTTTCTTGATTTGAGATATTAAATAAGAATTCATTTTTCATTTATTCTTCAGCAATGGATCCTATTTTCAATCCTGGCTCAGTACCTAGAAAGATGATTATTTTGTTTTGAGTGTTCTGCAGGCTTAGCCATGTGGGTATGTAAGTAGAATTCAGAATTGGTAGGTAGATTGATGCAGCCCAGGGGCAAGGTAGATCCTACTTTGAAGACTCCCACCAGGAACCCTGCGACATAAAATTGGACAGCTCAAGGATATGAACTCTGCAGTCTCAAGAACCCACAAAGGAATGGAATCTGAGACTGTCTGCCAGTGCACGTGGGGGTCTCCATAAGGGAATCAGGGGAAGATCCTGGACTGAACACTGTGCATGATACGCCTTTTGCTTCTTCATTCCAATGTATGTAAAACATAGATGAAGAAATATAATTATATTTCTATAGTCAATTTTAAAACATTTGGACAAACTTGCACAAACAACCCTTCCCCCATAAGCTACCTGTTATCTTGTGGAACTGTATTTGAAAGTTATTTTAAATTATTTTTGGATATAATTTTCTTGTCTTGACTGCATTCCATGTCAAGTAAGGTTCAGAGCAGCTCAACTGATACTGCAAGGGCTCATATTTGGGAGAGAATTACAGACTCTAGAGGCTAAATTTATTCAAATACCTCACTCTAGTCCTTATCCCACCATCATTTGAAAGTTTTACCAAGCTATGTGTGCTCTGCTTCATGGATGTCCTGTTTCTGCACTTAAATCTGCTTGTGCAAAT
This sequence comes from Alouatta palliata, assembly GCA_004027835.1. NCBI lineage: Eukaryota > Metazoa > Chordata > Mammalia > Primates > Atelidae > Alouatta > Alouatta palliata. Next base: position 367,058 of record PVKV010000132.1, read on the forward strand.
TGTCTGCATGATATAAGAAGCCATGCCATCTTAGATAATTTTGGAACATACCTATACATGAATCACCCTTTCTTCTACTCTAAAGGTACCTTTTGGCATGGAGGAAATAAATCTTGAAGTTATTTAAAACATAATTAACATAATTATTTAAAACATAATTGGTCATGGGATTCTTTGATTTAGGCAAACCCATTCTGAGTCTAATAAAATAACTTAGGCTGATTTTATGTTAGAGCAGCTTAATTCTTCTCACAAGTCTGTAACTCTTACCCATCCTGAATCATGACACTAGAAATACTTCTTTCTTTGAGTTTCTGGAACCAATCTTGACTTAGGACATGGTGTCTGCACTGTAGAGAGCTGGCAAAGAGTTAATGTGTTTGTAATATCCTGGCACTTTGCCTGCAGACTTGGTTGGCAACTTTAAGAGAGTAAACTAGCCCTTTGTCAGATGGGTAGATTGCAAAAATTTTTTCCCATTCTGTTTGTTGCCAATTAACTCTAATGATTATTTCTTTTGCTGTGCAGAGGCTGTGGAGTTTGATTAGGTCCCATTTGTCTATTTTGGGTTTTGTTGCCAATGCTTTTGGTATTTTAGTCATGAAGTCCTTGCTTGTGCCTGTGTCCTGAATGGTTCTGCCTGGATTTTTGTTCAGGGTTTTTATGGTGTTAGGTCTTATGTTTAAGTCTTTAATCCACCTGGAGTTAATTTTAGTGTAAGGTGTCAGGAAGGGGTCCAGTTTCTGCTTTCTGCACATGGCTAGCCAGTTTTCTCAACACCATTTATTAAACAGGGAATCCTTTCCCCATTGCTTATTTTTGTCAGGTTTGTCAAAGATCAGATGGTTGTAGATGTGTGGTGTTGCCTCCAAGGCCTCAGTTCTGTTACATTGGTCTATATCTCTGTTTTGGTACCAGTACCATGCTGTTTTGATTACTGTAGCCTTGTAGTATAGTTTGAAGTCAGGTAGTGTGATGCCTCTAGCTTTGTTCTTTTTGCAACGTCACTGCTCATTAGAGAAATGCAAATCAAAACTGCATTGAGATTCCATCTCACGCCAGTTAAAATGGCAATCATTAAAAAATCTGGAGACAATAGATGCTGGATATGATGTGGAGAAATAGGAACACTTTTACACTGTTGGTAGGAGTGTAAATTAGTTCAAACGTTGTGGAAGACAGTGTGGCAATTCCTCAAGACCTAGAAATAGAAATTCCATTTGACCCAGCAATCCCATTGCTCAGTATATATCCAAAGGATTATAAATCGTTCTATTATAAGGACACATGCACATGAATGTTCATTGCTGCACTGTTTACAATAGCAAAGACTTGGAACCAACCCAAATGCCCATCGATGATAGACTGGACAGGGAAAATGTGGCACACATACACCATGGAATACTATGCAGCCATCAAAAACGATGAGTTCGTGTCCTTTGTAGGGACATGGATGAACCTGGAAACCATCATTCTCAGCAAACTGACACAAGAACAGAAAATCAAACACCGCATGTTCTCACTCATAGGTGGGTGTTGAACAATGAGAACACATGGACACAGGGAGGGGAGCATCACACACTGGGGTCTGTTGGGGGGAACTAGGGTAGGGACAGTGTGGGGTGGGGAGTTGGGGAGGGATAACATGGGGAGAAATGCCAGATATAGGTGATGGGGAGGAGGGCAGAAAACCACGTTGCCATATATGTACCTATGCAACAGTCTTGCATGTTCTTCACATGTACCCCAAAACCTAAAACACAATAAAATATATATTAAAAAAAAAGAAAGTAAACTAAAAACTCAAGCAACAAGGCTAAGTGAATGAACTCACAAAGTTATAAATATTTACAGGTGTTGGGAGTTATGCAAATATTTGACACATACTTTTTCTACAATAGACATAAAAAATAAGTCATACCACTTCTAAAAAAACTGTGCATCCTTATGACACTAACAGTGGGGTGGAGATGGCACACACAAAGACACTTCTACCCATCACGAAGGCAACTGACTATAATTGGCAGAGTTCATATGCCCAAAGGGAAGGCTGGCCTGCTTTGCTTTTGCTGAGAGTAAAAGATTATTACCTCTTGCAGATGCAAGTTTGAAGGGAGCAATACACCTAGTTATAGTGGCAGACGCAACATTTCACAACCTCAGTAAAGGATAAAGTCAAATGTACCCTCATTTATTTTCTGACTTCGCTTTCTCCAGAGACTACAAACTACAATTTACTTTAATAGTCTTGACAAAGGTAAGAAATACTGGCATGTGAGACTTGCATATATTTTCTTATAATCTAAAGGAGTTGAGCACTCCATGTTAAGTACAAACTACTAAAATATAAGAGAATTATCCAAACAATATAATGTCTAAGGAGGAATATCCAGTGCATTTCAGCTTAAAATTGAGGTCTGTGCAACCAATGTATAGGTCTGCAATATTTGAAAGTCCTTTTAAATGCTAAGTAACTTCCTACTCTCTAGAATGTCTGAACTTTCTTCTTATTTACCATGTTTTCAGGAAGAAGTACTTCATTCTTCATGCTTCAAACAATCATTGATGGTTATGGGGAAAAAAAAGACATTCTTTGGATTTCTATTGATGAGAAGTTTACTCTGTAACTCAAGGAAAGGCTAGCCACATCATTCTTCCTCCGAAAAAGTTTTTTAATGCCAATGTCGAAAGATTACTGACTGATTCCATGGATATTTCAAGCACTGGAAGCATATGTGCATCCGCTCAATACCACTAATCAATGTGACATGTGAATTAAGCTAATTTATTCAGTGCAAACTTGACCTTGAATTATAGAGTAATATTTTAAAGTTGTGTCAAGGAACTCTACCAACTTGGAAGAATTCTAATTAGCAGGTGATGAGAAAAGGCACTTAATTTGGCTCACTGGCTTGTCATTGTTCAGAAAATAATGACTCTGTTTGGAAGTCACATAGAGGGTTTCACACTAAATAATCATTTGGACAAATGGATAACCAGGTATAGTTTGCAGCGGGCGTAAGTGAGGGCTGAAATTTCTAGTTGCCTTGCTCATCCATGAATGAAATTAAACACTGCTGAAGATTTAAATGCCCCCTATACTTGAAAGCATACCTTTGGTAGAAATCCAGATTCTTTCAAATTTTTTTCCCTCCATCATTATCTGGACATTTGCATGCAATAAGCAGCTATTTAAAAAGAAGTCCAGTAGTCTTACCGTTAATTTTCATCCATCCATTCATTCAAAAACATTTATTTAGTCAACCAATGGCTTAGTAGGGTTTGATGTTTGAAACATGGAAGTTAATAGGACATACTTCTGTTTTCTAGAGGCTTTTAGACAGACATATAAACAGGCAATTAAAATGTAGTCTCACAACTGGAATGACAGGTAAGCCAGAATTCTGTGGTCCCAAATGAGTATCCAAGGTTGTTACAAATATCTCATTTACTGTGTTTTTATAATTATAAAACTATGCTTATTATAGAATATAATGTAGGTATAAGAATATATTGGAACTATGGTAACTTTACATAACCTATATAAATTCAACCATCTATTTTTAATATTCCTTTTTGTCCTTTCAGATATTTTCATTGACTTCTAATCTAAGAAGAGAGAAAAAAAAGACCTTCTTCAAAGAGTCCCACTCACAACACTGACAACTCTTCTTCAGAGTTCTTGTTACTAAGACAATTTCATATTAGTCTGTGAGATTATTTGAGTAATGTTTGTCCTCACACTATGTGATAAACTCTATCAGGGATCTAGTCTCCTTTTAATTCATTTTTGCATCCAGAGCACCTTGCAGAGTGCTCTTCTCACAGCCGATATTTAATAAATGTATGGACGGCTGGGTAAATGAAAGGATGAATACAGGAAACTGGAATACCAGGAGGTAGAACTTTCTTATAGAAATGATGTGGCCTGGATAGGGAAGTGACAATGGGGTTACAGAAAAGCAGATGGATTTAAGAGATAGGAAAGTAAGGCATGATTTGTTTTTGATGAAGTCTGTGAAGTGAGGGACATAAAGGAGACAAGGATGACACCCAGATACAGAGTCTCAAGGATGGTAATGCCCTTCCTTGAGATGGACTAAGAAATTGTCTCCTCTTACAATAAATAAACTTACAGAGGTAAAGAGCAATGGTTAGTAACTGGCAAGAAATAAAAGAGAATGAGAGAGGCTCTAAAACATGAAGATCAGATGTGTTCTGAAGTCTTCAGGAAAATTACTAAGAAACTTTGCACCTTGATTTAGTGAGGCATTTAGCAAATCCATTTGTATTAGCTTCCTATCATTGTTATAACAAATTGCCAGAAACTTAGTGGCTTAAAACAGCTTGTTCCAAACTTCTAGAGGCTAGAAGTCTGAAATCAAGGTGCTGGCAGGTCCACATTCACTCTGAAGTTTCTAAGAAAGGATACGTCCTTACTTCTTCCTGCTCCTGGGGCCTCCTGATATTCTTTGACCATGGCAGAATAATTCCAATCTTTGGTTCCATCTTTATATACAGATAATCTTTGACTTACAATGGAGTTATTTTAAAATAATTCCATCACAAATAGAAAAGGTTGTAAATTAAAATGCATTTTATACCCTTAACCTACTGAATGTCATAGCTTAGCCTTGCCTACCTTAAATGTACTCTGACTACTTTCGGTAGCCTATGGTTGGTCAAAATAATCTATTGAAAACCCATATTATGATAAAGTATTAAATGTTTCCTGCAATTTATTGAATACCATTCTGAAAGTTTAAAACAGAGTGGTCATATGGGTACTCAAAGTACAGTTTCTACTGAATGTGTATTGCTTTTGCATCAATGTAAAAATTGAAAACTCATTATGTCAGTTGGAGACCATCTGTAAAGTCTTCTTTTATTGCTGTGTCTTCTTATAAGGAGGTATCCTTATAAGTCATTGGATTTTGTGCTGATGCTAATTCAGTATGCCTTCATTTTAACATAATCGCATCTGCAAAGACCTTATTTCCAAATAAGGTCACATTCAGAGGTTTTGGGTAGAAATGAATTTTTTTTGGGGGAAGACCTTGTTGAACCCACTATACTATTTACCATATTCTTGTGAACAAGATGGAAAAATATGAGCTAAATGAAAAGTTTTACCAAAAGTTTTGACTGATGGATGTGTGTCAGTTACTTTTTAGTGAAATTTTGAAGAATCTTTGGATCCCTGTTGTACATATTTCATCTATGACTTGGATGTGGAGAAATACTTAGTACGGAAGAAAGTAAGCAAACCCCTTTACAGTCCTGAGTCAGTCACTTACTGTCTATGTGGCTTGAGCAAGACACACATCCATGTTTCAGACTAGATAATTCTAAATCTCTGGGTTCAAATACCAAGTGATTCTGACTTAAATGTAACACTCTTCCTTTTAACTACATAGTTGAATTAATAGGCAGGATAAATTGTGAGGGGCAAAAAATGAAAAGGAAAGCGCATAGAGGTTTAGCATGTGAATGTAGGCGGCCAGGATATGACTGACTGGGGATTGAGTGAAGCAGGTATCAGGCTTGGTAACTGGAGGGCTTGGAGATAGAAGATGAGGCATTACGAGGTAGAGCATTGGAACTGAGTCCTCTCCCTAGTCGCACACATCTCAGGCCATCAGAGCTACTACATCTTAAGTGAAAAGATAGATCAAAAAAATCTCCCAACAAAGAAGCTAGTCTCATACCCTTAAGGAGTCCATTCCCTTATATGTCTGTCGATCAGCTATCACGCAGCAGAGTGCAGCATGTAGGATTCAGCATGACTAAATGCTGGACTAGACTTGTGACTTCTCTCCCCTAAGCCAATGGTAAGAAAGAAGTCTCCCTCTGAATTCACAATAATGACGCTTGGAATGGTCTGTGAAATTGACACAAAAATGGTCAGTGATTTCTCTGAGGTACCTAAAAGAAGCAATGTAAAAACCATTCTGGAGAGATACTATTTCAACACAGACTATAAAAAAGACCCTGACATAAAGTCTTAGTGAAAATGAATTCATAAAAAAAAATGTAAACTTCTCCCAAAAACAATCTATCATGAACAAGAATTAACAGGCAAACATATACATACAAATGGCAGTATTAGATTCCTAAACCCATTAGATAATGATACAATGCAATAGAAGCTATAAAATACATATTTTATGAATAGTGTTTATATTTTAAAGCAATATTAGATTTACAGAAAAATTTTAACTATATTACAGAGTTTATCTAAACCCATAGTACAAGACAAGGATGCCCTCTCTTACCACTCCTATTCAACATAGTATTGGAAGTTCTGGCCAGGACAATCAGGCAAGAGAAAGAAATAAAAGGTATTCAAATAGCAAAGGAGGAAGTCAAATTTCTTTTTTCACGATGACATAATTGTATATGTAGAAAACCCCAGCATCTCAGCCCAAAAGCTTCTTAAGCTGATAAACAACTTCAGCAAAGTCTCATGATACAAAATCAATGTGCAGAAGTCACAAGCACTCCTATACACCACCAACAGGCAAGCAGAGAGCCAAATTGTGAATGAACTCCTATTCACAATCACTACCAAGAGAATAAAATACCTAGGAATACAGTTAACAAGGGAAATGAAGGACCTCTTCATGGAGAACTACAAACCTCTTCTCAAGGAAGCCAGGGAGGAAGGACACAAACAAATGAAAAATATTTCATGCTTGTGGATAAGAAGAATCAATATCATGAAAATGACCATACTGCCCAAAGTAAGTTATAGATAAATGCTATTCCCATTAAACTACCATTGAAATTCATTGTAGAATTATGAAAAAACAATTTTAAAACTCATATGGAACCAAAAAAGAGCCTGTATAGCCAAGACAATCCTAAGCAAAAAGAACAAAGCTGGAGACATTACCCTACCAGTCTTCGAATATACTGTAAGGCTACAATAACCAAAACAATATAGTACTGGTATGAAAACAGTCACATAGACCAATGGAACAGAATAGAGAACTCAGAAATAAGATCACACATCTACAACCATCTTATTGTTAACAAACCTGACCCAAAAAAAAAAAAAGAAAAAAGCAATGGGGAAAGAATTCCTTTTATTTTATTGTATTTATTTTAATTTTGTGAGATAGTCTTGCTCTGTTGCTCAGGCCAGAATGCAGTGCCTTGATCCTGGCTCACTGCAACCTCTGACTCCCAGGTTGAAGCAATTCTCCTGCTTCAGTCTTTCAAGTAGCTGGGCTTACAGATGCCCGCCACCATATCTGGCTAATTTTTGTATTTTTAGTGGAGGCAGGCTTTCACCATGTTGGCCAGGCTGGTCTCAAACTTCTCACTTCAGGTGATCTGCTCACTTTCGCCTCCCAAAGTGCTGGGATTACAGATGTGAACCACCATGCCTGATCAGGATTCCCCATTTAATAAATGGTGCTGGGAGAATTGGCTATCCATTTACAAAAAATTGAAACCGGAGCCCTTCCTCACATGTTATACAAAAATTTACTCAAGATGGATTAAAGACTTAAATGTAAAACCAAAAACTGTAAAAACACTAGAAGAAAATATAGGCAATACTATTCAGGACATAGGAACACACGAAGATTTCATGATGAAATCGCCAAAAGTAATTGCAACAAAAGCAAACGTTGACAAATGGGATCTAATTAAAATAAAGAACTTCTGCACAGCAAAAGCAACTAACATCAGAGTGAACAGGCAACCTTCAGTGTAGGAGAAAAATTGTTGCAATTTATCCATCTGACAAAGGTCTAATATCTGGAATATACAAGGAACACAGACAAATTTACAAGAAAAAGACAACCCCATGAAAAAGTGGGCAAAGAACATGAACAGATACTTCTCAAAAGAAGACATTCATGCAGCCAACAAATGTGTGAAAGAAAGCTCAACATAACTGATAATTACAGAAATGCAAATCAAAACCACCATGAGATACCATCTCACACCAGCCAGAATGGTCATTATTAAGAAGTCAAGAAACAACAGATGTTGATGAGGTTGTAGAGAAACAAGAATGTTTTTACACTGTTGGTGGGAATGTAAATTAGTTAAACCATTGTGGAAGACAGTAAGGCAATTCCTCAAAGATTTAGAACCAGAAATATCATTTGACGCAGCAATCCCATTGCTGATATATATTCCCAAAGGAATATAAATCATTCTATTACAAAGATACATGCATGTGTATGCTAATTGCAGTGTGATTCACAGTAGCATGGACATGGAGTTAACCCAAATGTATATCAATGATAGACTAGCTAACGAAAATATTGTTTGTGGTACACATACACCAAGGAATACTATACAATCTTGAAAAGCAATGAGATCATGTCCTTTGCAGGGACATGGATGAAGCTGGAAGCAATTATCCTGAGATAACTAATGCAAGAAAAGAAAACCAAACACTGAATGTTCTCACTTATAGGTGGGAGCTGAACAATGAGACCACATGGACGCAGGGAGGAAAACAACACACACTGGAGCTTGTTTGGGGCAGGGTAGGGGAAGGGAGAGTAACAGGAAAAATAGCAAATGCATGCTTGGCTTAATCTAAGCATTCATTAAGTGATTGGTTGGTAGGTGCAGCAAACCTCTATGACACACATCTATCTATGTAACAAACCTGCACATCCTGCACATGTACCCTAAAACTAACAATAAAAATTAAGACATAAATTATCAAAGTGAAAATTTTTAAAAATAGTGCTACATGCTAATTATAAGAGATTCATCTAATCATAATGATACAGAAAAAAATTTAAAAGATAGAAAATTATGCTATACAGATACTATTCCAGAGAAAGCTGATGCAACTATATAAATATGAGACAAAATAGTGTTAACAGCAAAAAGAGAATATTCAGGATAAGGAATGATAATGTATTCTTTATCTTGTACATAAGGAACACATTACTGGGAAGATATAAACATTCTGATGTTATCTGTAGATAGAAAATTATACTATACAAATACTATTCCAAAGAAAGCTGATGCAACTATATAAATATGAAATAAAATAGTGTTTACAGCATAAAGAGAATATTTAGGATAAGGAATGATAACACATTATTTTGTACATAAGGAACACATCACTGGGAAGATATAAACATTCTGATGTTATGTGTGAAAGTTAAACTTAGTAAATCTGCTATAATATTGGTAGATTTTACTCTTAATTCTTAATAACAGGTAATGTTTATTGAGATTTTACTATAAGGTATGCACATTTTTAGTTGCTTAATATGTATCAACACATTTAACTGTCATAACAATTTTATAGATAAATTTTATTACAATTGCCTTCTATGTATTAGCTACTTTAAATTAAATAACAATTTTATACAATATATTATTATTTGCTTCATGTTGCACATAAGAAAACTGAGGTATATTAGGGCTAAATAAATTGCCCAAAATCTCAGTGTGCATATGGTAGAACCAGGCTTGGAAAGCAGCAAGTCTATACTGTAAACTACTATAGAATAATGCTTCTCAGTAAAAGAAGCAAACAAAAAATAATAAGGATAAGGTTATAGACATTTTGAGTAACACAATCAATAGTTTGTTCTAATGAACGTATGCTAACTTTATACTCTAAAGAAAGAAATATTCTTTTCAATTACACACAGTTCATTGGTAAATATTGACTGTGTTTTAGGGCATAAAGAAAACTCAGTGAAAACCAGACATCAATAACTTATAAATGGTGTTTTATGATTACAGTATATTTAAGTTATAAATCAGTAATTAAAAGCTAACTACCCTCAATACAATATATTTTTAAATACATGTTGCTAAATAATATGTAGATTAATGATTAAATTGAAAAATATTTAGGTCATAATGAAAATAAAAATATATAAAATGTATACATATACATTATATTTACATTTAATCCTGAAAACTAATTGCTATGTATACATATAACATTTTCCTTATCCACTCATTGGTTAGTGGGCACTAGGTTGATATCATATCTTTGCAATTGTGAATTGTGCTGTGATAAACACGAACATGCAGGTATCTTTTTGATATGATAACTTATTTTCCTTTGGACAGATGCCTAGTAGCAAATTTCTAGAGCAAATGAAGAATCTACTTTGAATTCTTTGAGAAATTTCTATATTGTTTTCCATAAGATCTCACTAATTTGCATTCTCACCGGTAGCCTGTAGGTGTTCCCTTTGACCATATTTGTGCAATTATCTATTTTTTCCCTGATTTTTAAACAGTGGCCATTCTGGCTGAGGTAACATGGTATCTCATTGTAGTTTTGATTTGCATTTCCCTGATGACTAGTGATGATGAGCATTTTTAATATTTTTTTTGTCATTTGCCTATCTTATTTTAAAATAAATGTTCATGTTATTTGTCGAGTTTTTAATCAGATTTGATTTTTTAGTTGATTTGTTTGAGTTCCTTGTAGATTCTGGACACTAGTCTTTTGTCAGAGGTAGAGTTTGCATGTATTTTCTCCCATTCTATAGATTGTCTGTTCATTGATTATTTGTTTTGCTGTACAAAAGCTTTTTTTTTTTTTTTAATATTAGGTCCCATTTACTTATTTTTGTTTTTGTTGCACTTGCTTTGGGGGTTTTGGTAATAAACTTGTCCCTAGGCCAATGTCTAGAATAGTTTTTCCTAGGGTTTCTTCTGGAATTTTTATGGTTTCAAGTATTAGGTTTAAGTCTTTAATCCATCTTGAGTTAATTTTCTATGCAGTGAAAATTATGAGTCTAGTTTCATTCTTCTGCATATAGCTTGCTGGTTATCTCAGTACCATTTATTATACAGAAAGTCCTTTCCTCATGCTTGTTTTTGTCAACCCTGTCAAAGATCAAATGGTTGTAGGTGTGCATCTTTATTTCTTGGTTCTCTATGCTGTTCTAGTGGTCTATGGGACTATTTTTATGTCAGTACCATGCTGTTTTGGTTACTGTAGCCTTACAGTATAGTTTGAAGTTGGGTAGTGCAATGGCTTTGAGAATAGCACCTAATCTGTAAATTGCTTTGCAAAATATATTCATTTTAATAATATTGATTCTTCCAATACATGAAGATGGACTATTTTTCCATTTATTTGTGTCATCTCTGATTTTTCCCAGCAATTGTTTGTAGTTCTCCTTACAGTGATTTTTCACTTACTTGGTTGATGTATTCTTGGATATTTCATTGTTTTTTTGTGTGTCTATTTTAAATGGATTGTGTTCTTGATTTGACTTTCAGCTTGAACATTATAGGTGTATAGAACCACTACTAATTTTCATATGTTGATTTTGTACATTAAAACTTTACCGAAGTTGTTTATAAGTTCTAGGAGCATTTTGGCAGAGTCTTTAGGATTTTCTAAGTATAGAATCATATTATCGGCAAAGATAGATACTTCGTTTTACTTTTCTTATGTGCATGCCTTTTATTTATTTCTCTTGCCTGATTGCTCTGGGTAGGACTTCCAGTGCTATGTTGAATAAGAGTGGTGAGAGTGACCATCTTTGTATTGTTCCAGTTCTCAAGGGGAATGGTTCCATCTTTTGCCTGTTCAGTATGATGTCAGCTGTGGGTTCCTCACAGATGGCTTTCATTGTTTTGGGGTGTATTCCCTTGATGCTTAGTCTGTTGAGGCTTTTTATCATGAAGGGATGTTGGACTTCTCTCAAAGACTTTTTCTGCATTGATTGACATGATCATATAGTTTTGCTTTTAATTCTGTTAATGTGGTGAATCACATTTATTGATTTGCATTTGTTGAACCAGGCTTACATCCTAGGAATGAAGCCTATTTGATTGCAGTGTATTAACTTTTCTATGTGCTGCTAGATTCAGTTTGCTAGTATTTTGTTGAGGATGTTTGCCTCTATGTTCACCAGGGGTATTGGACTGAAGTTTTCTTTTTTTACTTTTATTTATTGTGTTTCTGCTAGATTTTGGTATCGATCTGATGCTGGCTTCATAGAAGCAGTTAGAGAGGAGCCCCTCCTCCTCGATATTTTGGAATAGTTTTAGTAGAATTAGTACCAGTACTTCTTGTAGATCTTATAGAATTTGACTGTGAATCCATCTGGTTCAGAGCTTTTTCTGTTTTATAGGTTTTTATATTTATTGCTGCTTCAGTTTTTTTTAAACTTATAATTGGTCTGTTCAAGTTTTCACTTTCTTCCTGTTTCAATATTGGGTGGTGAAATGTTTCCAGGAATTTATCCATTTCCTCTAGATTTTCTGACTTGTGTGCATACACTTGTTCATAATAGTTTCTGATGATATTTTATATTGCTGTGCAATCTGTTGTCACTTTTATAATTTCTGATTATACTTATTTGGACATTCTCTTTTTTTCTGTGTTAATCTAGCTAGTAGTCTATCAGTCTTACTATTCTGAAAACAAAATTCTTCATTTCATTGGTCTTTTGTAAGTATTTCTGTGTCTCAATTTTATTCAGTTATTCTCTAATTTTAGTAATTTCCTTTCTTCTGCTGGCTTTGGGGTTTGTTTCTTCTTTTTTGTCTACATCCAATAGGCACAACATTAGATTGTTAATTTTAGATCTTCCTAACTTCTTAATGAGGCATTTATCATTACAAAACTTTCCTCTTAACACTGCTTTAGATGTATACCTAATATTTTGTAATCTGTATCCTTATTTTTATTAATTTTAATTTTTTAAAAATTTCTGCTTAAGTTTCATTGTTCATCCTGTAGCAAATTGTTTAGTTTCCATGTATTTGTGTAGTTTTGAGAGATCTTTTTGATGTTGACTTTTATATTTAATACACTGGTCTGAGCGTGTGCTTGGTATAATTTTAACTTTTTAGAACTTATTGACCCTTGCTTTATAACTGAGCATGTGGTTAATCTTAGACTATATGCCATGTGCTGATGAGAAGAATGTATACTCTATGCTTATTGGATATAGTATTCTACAGATGTCTATTAGGTCCATTGGGTCAAGTGTTGTGTCCAATTCCAGAATCCTTTTGTTAGTTTTCTTCCTTGATGACATGTCTAATGCTGTCAGTGAGGTGTTTAAGTCTTCCACTATTATCGTTTGGCTATCTAAATGTTTTCATAGGTCAAGAATTACTTGTTTTATGAATTGGGTATCACATTGCTTGGCACATTTATATTTAGAGTAGCCAAGTCTTCCTGTTGAACAGAGCCTTTTATCATTATGTAATGTCCTTCTTTGTCCCTTCTGATTGTTGTTGATTTAAAGGCTACTTTATCTGATATAAGAATAGCAGCTCCTGTCCTTTTGTGTTTCATTTGCTGGCAGATCTTTCTCCATCCCTTTACTTTGAGCCTGTGGGTGTTGTTACATGTGAGATATGTCTCTTGAAGACAGAAGGCATTTGAGTCTTGTCTTTTTATCCATCTTGCCATTCAGTGACATTTGAGTGGAGAATTTGGACCATTTACACTCAGGGTTAGTATTGGTATGTGAGATTTTGATCCTGTCATTATGTTGTTAGCTTGTTGTTTTGCAGACTTGATGGTGTAGTTGCTTTATTGTATCTAGGGCTATGTGTTTAAGGATTTTTTTGGCTATGTGATAGCAGGTGTCATTCTTTCATTTCCACGTTTATGACTCCCTGAGTCACCTTTTAGATGTTTGCTTGTCTGAGAAGGATATTATTCCTACTTTGCTTATGCAATTTAGTTTGGTGGGGTATAAAATTCTTGGTTTGAATTTCATTTCTTTTAGAATGCAGGTAATAAGATGCTAATCTCTCCTTGTATATAACATTTCTGCTGAGAGGTCCACTGCTAGCCTGATGGGATCCCATATTATATGAGTAGATCCTTCTCTCCAGCTATCTGTATGATTTATTTCTTTCGCATTGACCATGATGACTGTGTCTATTGGTCATGGTTGTCTCATGCCTTAGGATGCTCTGATGACTACGTGCCTTGGGAATGGTCTATTGTGGTTTTCTGTATTTCTTGAATATTCACGTTGACCTCTTTAGTGAGAGTAGGGAAAATTTCATGGGCTATATCCTCATATATATATCCTCATATATAGGATTTTTATTTGTTACTGGATTCGTGCCCTTGATATCACAGGGGTGCATATTAGCACAGTATTTTCTGGTGTTGTAGTTTGAGCTTCCATCCAGTAGATGGCACTTGGGACTAGTGCCCAATAGATAGATAGGGTCTTCTTAGCTTCATGGCTCTTTTATATTTCCTCACATTCACAGGCCTGCTTTGTATTGGAGGTGGGAGTGAGTTGACCCTCTCAGCAGGCTCCTAGACCTTGGAAGAGGCCACCCTGATTACTGTTGCTGCACCAGCACTTCTTCTGTTTGGTGTTTTAGGCTGTGGGCTCCCTCAGGTAGAGGCCCTGGCAGAGATAGGGTAGATCCTTTCTGGACTGGCCCTGTGGATGGTAGGCTATGAACCTGTTTATCATACCCCTGTCAGTACTCTGAGAATGGGGGATCCTCCTCTGCTCAAGTATCAGCCACAGATCTTGGCTTGGCACTCCTGAGCTGTGCAATAGCCGTGGGGTGCTGGGACCGGCCTGCGGCTTGGGGTCAGGCTCTGGCTGTGTGGGAGCATCTAAAGTGCTCCCAGATCACCAGGAAAGTACTCAGATGAAGCAAATCATTCAGGCTTGACAATGGAGGCTGCACTGTGCACATGCCCCTGTCATGGCCAGGAGGGAGCCCTGGGATGGACTGACCAGCAGAACGGCCTGTAGAAGAGACTTGCCTCAGTCCCATGGGGATGCTTATCCCACTGTCTCCCAGCCTGGCAGTCAGTTGGGGCTAGAGGTTCTAAGAGGGAGGGGGAAGCTCTGGGGGATGGATACTAATGACTGTACTTCCCTAAAAGTGTCCATATGGAAAAGCCCATGGACTCTTGCCTGTCTGAAGCCCTGTCTCTTCCTATTCTCTGGGAGGATGCCCCTGCCAGCTCAGATACCCATAGGGAATGTCATGTACCCTGTAGCTAGGATCCCAGAGGTCTGTAGTGAGAGTGGGCTGTACCTCAGTTCTTTCACTCACCCCTTCGCCAGGAGCCATTCAGGTACCCTGTGCAGGGTTCCCATGTTCCTGTCTCTTTATTTTTAGAGTCTGCATCACCTCTCCATCCACTAAGTACTTTCCCTCTGAAGATGTGCTCAAATGATCTTGGTTTGCCTGATATTTTGGTCTCTCTCAGTGGGAGTGGCACTTCTTGGCTGTGTCTAGTTGGCCGTCTTGTCCCCCTGCTCCATATACGGCTTTCATTATTTCGAGGTTATCTTCTTTCTGTGCCTAGTTTGTTGAGGGTTTTATCATAAAAGGATGTCAGATTTTATTGAATGCTTTTCCTGTATCTGTTGGAATGATCATATGATTTTTGTTTTTAACTCTGTTTCTGTTGTAATTCACATTTATTGACTTGTGTATGTTGAACCATCCCTGTACCTCTGGGATGAAACCCACTTGATCATGGTGAATTATCTTTTTAACGTGGAGTTCAATTTGATTTGCTCTTATTTTGTTGAGGATTTTTGCATCTATGTTCATCAGGGATATTGGTCTATAGTTTTCTTTTTTTGCTATGTCCTTTCCTGGTTTAAAAAAAAATCAGAGTGATAATGGCTTTGAAGAATGGGTTAGGGAGAATTCACTTCTTCTCAATCTGTTGGAATAGTTTCAGCAGGTTTGGTACCAATTCTTCTCTGAATGTCTGGTAGAATTTGGCCGTGAATCCATCTCGTAGGACTATATTTTGGTTTAGAATCATTTGTATGTGTGCACATGGGTACCTGTATGAGGATATTCATTGCATAATCATTTGTAAGAACAAAATATGGGAGGCAATTTAAGTATCTATTACAAAAAACATGAAAAAACAAATTGAAATATCACATAAAATGTTATACTATTAAATATTAAAATAAATATACCAGAGTTACATATATTAACATAGAAAAATGTATTTCAAAGGTCCAATGTTTAGTGAATAAAAGAAAGTTGCTCAATAATACGATAATACATAGTTTGAAATGTTTAAAACTCACTCTATATTGCCCATTTTACATTATAAATTATATAAACTTGCCTAGCAATAATAAAAACCACATTTAAGATATTGACTCTGAGATAGGAGGAAAGAGAAGAGTGGATTTAGTGGGCCTGAACTGAACCTGTTACATTTTATTTTGAAAGATTATATATATCTCAGGCAAATATATCTACCTGTTAAGTTCTGACAGAGCTATGAGGTTGGTGTAGAAGTAACTGTGGCTTTTGCCATTGAGAGTTTGTGTTTATTGAGTATACAAATGAATAATAAAAGTGTGGATGGGATTTTAAAATGTTGAGAGAAGAAAATAATTCCAGATTAGAACTTCAACAAGGGGAGAGGCAAGAGGCTATGATGTGTAAGGCATGTTGAGAAGTCAGAAGAAAATTACATGCTCTCAGAGACAGTGTAGTTCACAGCAAAGCCAGTCAGAGAGAAGGCTTAGTTCTAGGTTCAACTTTACTTTTTCTTAGCAGTAATTAACCTCAGACCTCATGGTCCTCATCTTCAA
Source organism: Alouatta palliata (assembly GCA_004027835.1). Classification (NCBI taxonomy): domain Eukaryota; kingdom Metazoa; phylum Chordata; class Mammalia; order Primates; family Atelidae; genus Alouatta; species Alouatta palliata. The sequence goes on from PVKV010000132.1 coordinate 383,599, forward strand.
AATGATGATAGTAAAAGTGTTTACCTTTCAGGGTAGTTTGAAAATTTAATAAGAAGTGCAGGGGAAGTCTGAGCACAGTACTCACTCCTTGAACTTCCTCCACAAATGCCTGCCCTTAGTGTTGGGTAGTGGCCGTGGGAAGGAGAGGGAGTATAGAAGAGGGGCAAAGGCAGCCTGGCACCAGATCTTTGGAGATCTTAAGTCTTCAGACTCTATTCTGAAGACAGTGAAAAACCATTGGTGGTATTTTAGTAAGAAAATAATGTGAGGGGGCCCCAGCGAAACGGCAGGTGTGAGGGCTAAGGGTGTATGTGAGAGACCTTCCTGGAGGAGCCCAGTCAGAATTTCATGACAAATTACACACAGGGAGGGAGATGACAAAGGGAGCAGATGACATCGGAAATTCAAGTATAAGTGAATTTAAGGGAAAGATATTAATAGCATAAATAGAAAAGGGAGCATACAGTTATTTTGGACACAAAAATTGTTTTTATAAGAAACTTTGAAATTGTCATCATTGGTCCAAATTTCCTCTCCCCTACCTTAAATCTATCAACACTGTAGGAATCTTCAATAAGGCCTTGTAAACACTCTTTCCCTGCAAGCAGTATAATGATTTGTGTCCAGAATGTCTCAGCTTAATTCCTGGCTCTGCTAACATACTTCCAGTCTCAGTTTGCTCGTCTGTCAAATGGGGATAATAATACCTGCATCATAGCGCTCTTTTCTTTCTTTCCCTTTCCTTTCCTTTCCTTTCCTTTCCTTTCCTTTCCTTTTCCTTTTCCTTTTCCTTTTCCTTTTCCTTTTCCTTTTCCTTTTCCTTTTCCTTTTCCTTTTCCTTTCCTTTCCTTTCCTTTCCTTTCCTTTCCTTTCCTTTCCTTTCCTTTCCTTTCCTTTCCTTTTCTTTCCTTTCCTTTCCTTTCTTTTCTTTCCTTATTTCTTTCTGCTATGCTTTCTTACATAGGACTTTTATGAAATGAAATGCACTGTGTTCCAGATGCATAGTCCTGCCTAGGAATGTGCACTGGGCTTCAACTAGAGAGGAGGATGAATTGTTGCCAAGAACTCTAAGATGAACATGCTTCAAGTTTATTACAGGTTTATGGAAAGATGATCACATTTTCTGGTTTAGACAGTAATGAAGAGCTTCAAAACAGCAATTCTCCTTTGATACACCATAGCTATTTAGCTTGAGTAAGTTAAAGCACTGGTGAATAATTTATTGCAAAATATACTTTGCAATATGTACAATTTAGTCAAAGAAAAGCTCGAAAAGGGTCAACTGCAGAAAGAGTAGTACTAACTCAAGCTGTAAGTATAGTGTTTCTATTTAGAACATCCCTTGAAATATTGAAACATAGATGAATTAAGGAAAACTGATAGTCACTTATTTGACAAAAAACAGTTTTAGTTTCTGATGGGTCAAGAGTTAATTGCCCAGCAGGGTTTTGGTATTCAGTGGCTTTAATCCTAAGAACTGAGTGAGAAGCCACTGCAGCCCTGCGTTAGGAATGCATGTGGAGGCTGAACAATCCGTGTCTGGAAGGCTAGGGCTCTTCTGGCTGGGATTCAGTGGGCACATACAGATATGGCAGTGTGCAGTTTGTTTTCTAGACCTTGGGTAGGTATAAAAACTCAAATGATCATAATTCTAGTGAGATGGTAAATGCTAAGGGTCTATGATGGTAAGCAGTACTTTCCAGGTTTATTGTAATTGACTTAATATCACAACAAGATCGCCTCAAACTTTTTCATTCTCCTCTGAGCACCTATTGGTCAGAAATTTCAGCACTGTCATACATGAATAATGACACATTTGTGTGTTTATATTTTATAGCTTTTTATTTTAATTTTTGTGGCTACATTGTAGGTGTATAAATTTATGGGGTACATGAGATACCTTGATACAGGCATATAATGCATAATAATTACATAGTGGAAAATGGGGTATCCATTCCCTCAAGCATTTATCATTTGTGTTACAAACAATCCAATTCTATCCTTTTTAAAAAATATATTTCCAACTTTTATTTGAAGTTCAGGAGTACATGTGCAGCATGTGCGAGTTTGTTGCATAGGTAAACATGTACCACGGTGGTTTGCTGCACAGATCATCCCATCACCCAAGTATTAAGCCAGCATCCATTAGCTATTGTTCCTTATCCTCTCCTTCGTCCCACCCCTCACCCTCCAACAGGCCTCAGTGTGCTTTATTTCCAGATGTACAGTTAAGTTACTATTGACTACAGTCACCCTGTTGTGCTATAAAATACTAGGCCTTGTTCATTCATTCTGTTTCTTTGTACTTGTTAACCATCCCCACTTCTCACCTATCTCACTACTACCCAAATAAGTGAGAACATGTAATGTTTGTCTTTCCGTGCCTGGTTTATTTCACTTAACATACTGATCTCCAGTTCCATCCATGTTTTTGCAAATGACCGAATCTCCTTTTTTTAATATATATTTTTTTATGGCTGACAGGTACTCCATTGTGTATAAGTACCACGTTTTCTTTATCCATTTATCTTTTGATGGATACATAGGTTGCTTCCAAATCTTGGGCATTGTGAACAGAGCTACAATAAATATGGAAGTGCAGATATCTCTTCGATACACTGATTTCCTTCCTTTGGGGTCGTGGGATTGCTGATCATATGGTAGCTATATTTTTAGCTTTTTGAGGAACCTCTAAACTGTTCTCCACAGTGTTTGTACTAACTTGCATTCCCACCAACAGTGTATGAGGGTCCCTTTTCTCCCATCCTAACCAGCATTTGTTAAGCGATTTTAACTGGGGTGAGATGATATTTTATTGTAGTTTTGATTTATGTTTCTCTTATTATTAATGATGCTGAGCAGATTTTTGTGAGTAAATTTGCCATCTGTCTCTCTTCTTTTGAGAAATGTCTATTCAAATTTTCTGTCCAATTTTTGATCAGATTATTACATTTTTTTCCTATAGAGTTGTTTGAGCTCCTTAGATATTCTGGTTATTAATCCCTTGTCAGAGGTATAGTTAGCAAATATTTCATCCCATTCTGTGAGTTGTCTCTTCCCTTTGTTGGTTGTTTCCTTTTTGTGCAGAAGCTTTTTAATTTGAAGTGATCCTATTTGTTCATTTTTGCTTTTGTTGCCTGGGCTAGTGGCGTATTATTCAAGTAATCTTTGGCCAGACCAATGTCCTGGAGAGTTTCCCCAACGTTTCTAGTAGTAGTTTCATAGTTTGAAATCAGATTTAAGTCTTTTATTCATTTTTATTTGATTTTGTATATGGCAAGAGATAGGGGTTTAGTCTCATTCTTTTTCCTACTGTATGTTCTTGGCACCTTTGTTGGAAATGTGTTCACTTCAGGTGTGTGGATTTGTTTCTGGGTTTTCTGTTCTGTTCCATGGTCTATGTGTCTGTTTCTATGGCAGTACCAAGCTGTGTTTATTATTATAGATTTGAAGTATAATTTGAAGTCAGGTAATGCTATTCCTCCAGTTTTATTCTTTTTGCTTAGGATAGGATAGTTTTGACTATTCTAGGTCTCTTGTGGTTCCATATAAATATTAGGATAAGTTTTCCTATTTTTGTGAGGAATATTATTGGTGTTTTCATAGAGGTTGCATTGAATCTGTAGATTGCTTTGGGTACTATGGACATTTTAACAATATTAATTCTTCTAATCCATGAACATAAAATATCTTTCTATTTTTTGATGTCCTCTTCAATTTCTTTCATCAGTGTTCTATAGTTTGCTTGTTTTTTTTTTTTTTTTTTTCTTGAGGCAATTTCACTCTGTCACCGAGGCTGGAGTGCAGTGGCATGATCTCAGCTCACTGCAACCACTGCTTCCTGGGTTCAAGTGATTCTCCTGCCTCAGCCTCCTGAGTAGCTGAGATTGTAGGCACTTGCCACCATCTCCAGCTAATTTTAGTATTTTTAATAGAGATAGGGTTTCATCATGTTGGCCAGACTGGTCTCGAACTCCAGACCTCAAGTGATCCACTCACCTTGGCTTCCCCAAAGTACTGGGATTACAGGTGTTTGCCACCATGCATGCTCAGTGTTTTATAGTTTTTATAGTAGAAATTCTTTACTTCTTCAGTTAATTCCTAGGTATACAAATTTATTTATGGATATTGTAAGTGGATCTATTTTTTAAATTTCTGTTTCAGATTGTTCACCACTGGCATATATTAGGTTGTTGCACATATAATTGTGGTTTTTGCCATTAAAAGTAACAGCAAAAATAGCAGTTAGTTTTACACCAACCTAATAGAAATGCTGCTAATTTTTTGTATGTTGATTTTGTATCCTGCAATTTTACTGAATTTCTTATTAATTCTAACAGTTTATTACTGGAGTCTTTAGTTTTTCCTAAATGTAAGATCATACCATTTTTAAACACAGATAATTCAACTTCTTCCTTTTTAATTTGGATGCTCTTTATATCATTCTCTTGTATGATTGGTCTAGCTAGGATTTTCAGTACAATGTTAAATAACAGTGGTGAAACTGGGCATCGCTGTCATGTTCCAGATCTTAAAGGAAAGGCTTTCAGTTTTTTTCCTATTCAGTATGATGCTAACTGTGGGTCTGTCATATATCTTTTATTATGTTGAGGTATGTTCCTTGTATCTCCAGTTTTTTTAGGGTTATTATCATGAAAAGATGTTGAATATTATCAAATGCTTTTTCAGCATCAGTTGAATTGATCGTATGGTTTCTGTTCTTCATTCTGTTGATATGATGTATTTCATTGATTGATTTGTATATATTGAACCATCCTTGCATCACAGGGATGAATCCCACTTGGCCATGATAAATGATGTTTTTTAATGTATTGTTGAATCTGGTTGGCTAACACTGTGTGGAGGATTTTTGCATCAATATTAATTAGGGATATTGGCTGGTAGTTTTCTTTTCTTGGATGTGTTTTTGCCTATTTTTTTTTTTTTAATCAGGGTATAACTAGACACATAGAATGAGTTTGGCAGTATTCCCTCCTCTTCGAGTTGTTTTTGTTATTGTTGTTTGTTTTCTTGTTTGTTTTGTTGTTTGTTTTCTTGTTGAGTAGGACTTGTATTAGTCTGTAACTGGTAGAATCAGCAGTGCAGCCATTGAGTCCGAGGCTTTTCTTTATTGGGAGGAGGTTTTTATTTATGGCTTCAATTTCATTGCTTGTTCTTAGTCTGTTCAGGTTTTGTATTTCATTGTGATTCAATATTAGCACATTGTGTGTGCCTAGGATATTGTCCATTTTTTTCTAGATTTTCAAATTTATTGGCATATAGTTGTTCACAGTAGCCACTAATGATCTTTGAAATTTTTGTGGTGTCGGTTGTAATGTTTCCTTTTTCATCTCTGATTGTGTTTATTTGGATCTTCTCTCCTTTTTTCTTGGTTAATATGGGTAAAGATTTGTCTATTTTGTATAACTTTTGAAGAAACTGACTTTTCGTTTCATTGATATTTTGTATTGTTTTCTTTATTTTAATTTTATTAATTTCTTCTTCAATCATTACTATTTCTTTTCTTCTACTAATTGTGGGTTTGGTTTGCTCTTGCTTTTCTAGTTCTTTAAGGTGCATTGTTAGTTTGTTTATTTGAAGTTTTTCTTCTTTATTTGATGTAGGCATTTGTAGCTATAACCTTTCCTCTTATTACTGCTTTTGCTGTATCCCATAGCTTTGGTACATTGTGTTTCCATTATCATTTATTCCAAGGAATTTTTCAACTTTTTTCTTAGTTTCTTCATTGACCCATTGGTCACTCATGAGGATATTATTTAAATTCCAAATATTTATGTCATTTCCAAAATTCCTCTTGTTATTGATTTCTAGTTTTAATCAATTGTCAGAGAACATGCTTGTTGTTGAAATTTTTCCAATGTTTTAAGACTCATGTGTGACTTAAACATTGTCTATTCTTGAGAACGATTCATGTTTGAAGAAGAAAAATGTGTATTCTGCAGCTGTTGGATAAAATGATATGTAAATATCTATAAGATCCATTTAGTGTGCAGTGCAGATCAAGTCCAATGTTTCTTTGTTGATTTTCTGTCTGGAAGATCTGCCCATTGCTGAAAGTGGAATGTTGAAGTCTCTAGCTATTATTGTATTGGAGTCTATCTCTGTTAGCTTTAATAATATTTGTTTTATGTATCTGAGTGCTCCAGTGTTAGCTGCATATTTAAAATTGTTTTATCCTCTTGCTGAATTGATCGCTTTATAATTATATCATGATTTTCTTTGTCTCTTCTTACAGTTTTTGTCTTAAAGTCTGTTTTGTCTGATATAAGTATAGCTACTCTTGTTTTTTGGTTTCCATTGGCATGGGGTATCTTTTTCCCTTCCTTTGTTTTCCTTATATATGTGTCTTTATAGGTGAAGCATTTCTTGTAGGCAACAGAACCATGTGTGTGTATTGTTTTAAATCTTTTAATCTTTGGGATGTTTGATTATTTTAATCTTTTCAGCCACTCTATGTCTTTGATTGAAGAGTTCCGTTTCCAGTTGATCCGTTGTAGGCAACAGATCAATGGGTCTTGTGTTTTTTTCATCCATTTAGCCACTCTATGTCTTTTAAATGAAGAATTTAGTTTATTTACATTCAATGTTGTTGTTGATAAATAAGGACTTACTCCTGCCATTTTGTTATTTGCTTTCTGGTTGTTTTGTGGTTTTCTTTTCCTTCTTTCTTTCTTTCCTATCTTCTTTTTAGTGAATGTGATATTCTCTGGTGATATGATTTAGTCTCTTGTTTTTTATTTTTAATGTACCTGTTGCATGTTTTTTGGTTTGAAGTTACCATGAGCCTTCCAAAACTATCTCTAACTCATTATTTTAAGCTGATAATACTTAAAACTGTTTGCAAAAACAAAAAAATAAAAAAGCAAAAAGAAAACTAATAAAGACCCTAGTTCTTAACTTTTCCACTCCTCAACGTTTTAGCTGTTTGTTGTTACTATTTATATCTAATTGTACTGGCTATGCTTTGAAAAGTTGTAGTTATTATTTTTGATTGGTTCATTATTTCATCTTTCTTCTTAAGTCACAATATTATAATATTTTGTGTTTTCCTGTGAGTTTTTACCTTCAGATGATTTTTTACTGCTCATTAATGTCCTTTTTTTTCTGATGGAAGTACTCCCTTTAGCATTTCTTCTAAGACAGGTCTGGTGCTGATGAAATCCCTCAGCATTTGTTTGTCTATGGAAGCCTTTATTTCTCCTTCATGTTTGAAGGACAATTTAGCCAGATATACCATTTTGGGTAAAATTTTTTTCTTTCCTTTTGTACTTTAAATATGTCATGCCACTTTCTTCTGTCCTTTAAGGTCTTCCCTGAAAGGTCTGCTACCAGATGTATGGGATCTCCATTATATGCTATTTGTTTATTTTCTCTTGCTGCTTTTAAGATCCTCTCTTTATCCTTGACTTTTGGATGTTTGATTATTAAATGCCTTAAGGTACTCTTATTTGAATTACATCTGTCTGGTGTTCTATAATCATTCTATACTTGGGTATTTATATCTTTATCTAGGTTTGGGAAGTCCTTTGTTATTATTCCTTTGAATAAATATTTTTACCTCTGCCTCTCTTTAAAGCAGAGGTATTAAATATTTAAAGTTAAATAAAACTCTTTAAAGAGATATTCCCTCTTTAAAGCTAGTAACTCTTATATTTGCCATTTTGAGGCCATTTTCCAGATCCTGTATGCATGCTTCATTGTTTTTTATTCTTTTTTTCTTTTGTGTACTCTGTGTGTTTGCAAATAGCCTGGTTCAAGCTCACTAATTATTTCTTCTGCTAGATTAATTATGCTTTTTTTTATTAATATATATATATTTTTATTGCATTTTAGGTTTGGGGGTACATGTGAAGAACATGCAACATTGTTGCATAGGTACACACATGGCAGTGTGATTTGCTGCCTTCCTCCCCATCACCTATATCTGGCACTTCTCCCCTTGCTATCCCTCCCCAACTCCCCACTCCCCACTGTTCCTCCCCTTTTTCCCCCCAACAGACCCCAGTGTGTGATGCTTCCCTCCCTGTGTCCATGTGTTCACATTGTTCAACACCCACCTATGAGTGAGAATATGCGGTGTTTGATTTTCTGTTCTTGTGTCAGTTTGCTGAGAATGATGGTTTCCAGGTTCATCCATGTTCCTACAAAGGACACAAACTCATCGTTTTTGATGGCTGCATAATATTCCATGGTGTATGTGTGCCACATTTTCCCTGTCCAGTCTATCATCGATGGGCATTTGAGTTGGTTCCAGGTCTTTGCTATTGTAAACTGTGCTGCAATGAACATCCGTGTGCATGTGTCCTTATAGTAGAATGATTTATAGTCCTTTGGATATATACCCAGTAATGGGATTGCTGGATCAAATGGAATTTCTATTTCTAGGTCTTTGAGGAATTGCCACACTGTCTTCCACAATGGTTGAACTAATTTACACTCCCACCAACAGTGTAAAAGCATTCCTATTTCTCCACATCCTCTCCAGCATCTGTTGTCTCCAGATTTTTTAATGATCGCCATTCTAACTGACATGAGATGATATCACAATGTAGTTTTGATTTGCATTTCTCTAATGACCAGTGATGATGAGCATTTGTTCATATGTTTGTTGGCTTCATGTATGTCTTCTTTTGTAAAGTGTCTGTTCATATCCTTTGCCTACTTTTGAATGGGCTTGTTTTTTTCTTGTAAATCTGTTTTAGTTTTTTGTAGATTCTGGGTATCAGCCCTTTGTCAGATGGGTAGATTGCAAAAATTTTTTCCCATTCTGTTGGTTGCCGATTCACTCTAATGACTATTTCTTTTGCTGTGCAGAAGCTGTGGAGTTTGATTAGGTCCCATTTGTCTATTTTAGCTTTTGTTGCCAATGCTTTTGGTGTTTTGGTCATGAAGTCCTTGCCTGTGCCTACATCCTAAATGGTTTTGCCTAGATTTTTTTCTAGAGTTTTTATGGTGTTAGGTCTTATGTTTAAGTCTTTAATCCATCTGGAGTTAATTTTAGTGTAAGGTGTCAGGAAGGGGTCCAGTTTCTGCTTTCTGCACATGGCTAGCCAGTTTTCCCAACACCATTTATTGAACAGAGACTCCTTTCCCCATTGCTTGTTTTTGTCAGGTTTGTCAAAGATTGGATGGTTGTAGATGTGTTGTGTTGCCTCAGAGGCCTCTGTTCTGCTCCATTGGTCTATATCTCTGTTTTGGTACCAGTACCATGCTGTTTTGATTACTGTAGCTTTGTAGTATAGTTTGAAGTCCGGTAATGTGATGCCTCCAGCTTTGTTCTTTTTGCTTAGAATTGGGTTGGCTATGCGGGCTCACTTTTGGTTCCATATGAAGTTCAAGGTGGTTTTTTCCAGTTCTGTGAAGAAGGTCATTGGTAGCTTGATGGGGATAGCGTTGAATCTGTAAATTACTTTGGGCAGGATGGCCATTTTCACGGTATTGATTCTTCCTAGCCATGAACATGGAATGTTTCTCCATTTGTTTGTGTCCTCTCTTATTTCGTTGAGCAGTGGTTTGTAGTTCTCCTTGAAGAGGTCCTTTACGTTCCTTGTTAGTTATATTCCTAGGTATTTTATTCTCTTTGTAGCAATTATGAATGGCAGTTGGTTCTTGATTTGGCTGTCTTTAAGTCTGTTATTGGTGTATAGGAATGCTTGTGATTTTTGCACATTGATTTTGTATCCTGAGACTTTGCTGAAGTTGCTTGTCAGTTTCAGGAGATTTTGGACTGAGATGATGGGGTCTTCTAGATATATAATCATGTTGTCTGCAAATAGAGACAATTTGACTTCCTCCTTTCTTATTTGAATACCTTTTATTTCTTTTTCTTGCCTGATTGCTCTGGCTAGAACTTCCAGTACTATATTGAATAGGAGTGGTGAGAGAGGACATTCTTGCCTAGTGCCAGATTTCAAAGGGAATGCTTCTAGTTTTTGCCCATTCAGTATGATATTGGCTGTTGGTTTGTCATAAATAGCTTTTATCATTTTGAGATACATTCTGTCAATACCTAGTTTATTGAGGGGTTTTAGCATAAAAGGCTGTAGAATTTTGTCAAAGGCCTTCTGTGCATCAATTGAGATTATCATGTGGTTTTTGTCTTTGGTTCTGTTTATGTGGTGGATTATGTTTATAGGTTTGCGTATGTTGAACCAGCCTTGCATCCCCGGGATGAAGCCTACTTGATCATGGTGGATAAGCTTTTTGATGTGCTGTTGCAATTGGTTTGCCAGTATTTTATTGAAGATTTTTGCATCTATGTTCATCATGGATATTGGCCTGAAGTTTTCTTTTCTTGCTGAGTCTCTGCCTGGTTTTGGTATCAGGATGATGTTGGTCTCATAAAATGATTTGGGAAGGATTCCTTCTTTTTGGATTGTTTGGAATAGTTTCAAAAGGAATGGTACCAGCTCCTCTTGGTATGTCTGGTAGAATTCGGCTGTGAACCCATCTGACCTGGGCTTATTTTGGGTGGTAGGCTCTTAATTGCTGCCTCAACTTCAGACCTTGTTATTGGTCTATTCAGGGTTTCGGCTTCTTCCTGGTTTAGGCTTGGGAGGATGCAAGTGTCCAGGAATTTATCCATTTCTTCCAGGTTTATTAGTTGATGTGCGTAGAGTTGTTTGTAATAATTTCTGATGATGGTTTGAATTTCTGTGGAATCTGTGGTGATATCCCCTTTATCGTTTTTTATTGCATCTATTTGATTATTTTCTCTTTTCCTTTTTATTAATCTGGCTAGTGGTCTGTCTATTTTGTTGACCTTTTCAAAAAACCAGCTCCTGGATTTACTGATTTTTTGAAGGGTTTTTCGTGTCTCTATCTTCTTCAGTTCTGCTCTGATCTTAGTTATTTCTTGTCTTCTGCTAGGTTTTGAGTTTTTTTGATCTTGCTCCTCTAGCTCTTTCAGTTTTGACGATAGGGTGTCAATTTTAGATCTCTGCTTGCTTCTCATGTGGGCATTTATTGCTATATATTTTCCTCTAGAGACTGCTTTAAATGTGTCCCAGAGATTCTGGTATGTT